>OZ010611.1:18451956-18516956 GCA_963932145.1 Acanthosepion lycidas | reverse complement strand
TCTTTTTATCTCTCTCTCTCTCACTCTGTACTTCCCTTTATCCTACATTCTTTCTCTCACCTCTCTCTCTCTTTTTATCTCTGTCTCTCTCACTCTGTACTTCCCTTTATCCCACGTTCTTTCTCTCACCTCTCTCTCTCTTTTTATCTCTCTCTCTCACTCTGTACTTCCCTTTATCCCACGTTCTTTCTCTCACCTCTCTCTCTCTTTTTATCTCTCTCTCTCTCTCACTCTGTACTTCCCTTTATCCTACGTTCTTTCTCTCACCTCTCTCTCTCTTTTTATCTCTCTCTCTCTCCCTCTGTACTTCCCTTTATCCCACGTTCTTTCTCTCACCTCTCTCTCTCTTTTTATCTCTCTCTCTCACTCTGTACTTCCCTTTATCCCACGTTCTTTCTCTCACCTCTCTCTCTCTTTTTATCTCTCTCTCTCTCTCACTCTGTACTTCCCTTTATCCTACGTTCTTTCTCTCACCTCTCTCTCTCTTTTTATCTCTCTCTCTCTCACTCTGTACTTCCCTTTATCCCACGTTCTTTCTCTCAACTCTCTCTCTCTTTTTATCTCTCTCTCTCTCACTCTGTACTTCCCTTTATCCCACGTTCTTTCTCTCACCTCTCTCTCTCTTTTTATCTCTCTCTCTCACACTCTGTACTTCCCTTTATCCCACGTTCTTTCTCTCACCTCTCTCTCTCTTTTTATCTCTCTCTCTCTCTCACTCTGTACTTCCCTTTATCCCACGTTCTTTCTCTCACCTCTCTCTCTCTTTTTATCTCTCTCTCTCACTCTGTACTTCCCTTTATCCCACGTTCTTTCTCTCGCCTCTCTCTCTCTTTTTATCTCTCTCTCTCTCACTCTGTACTTCCCTTTATCCCACGTTCTTTCTCTCACCTCTCTCTCTCTTTTTATCTCTCTCTCTCTCTCACACTCTGTACTTCCCTTTATCCCACGTTCTTTCTCTTGCCTCTCTCTCTCTTTTTATCTCTCTCTCTCTCTCTCTCTCACTCTGTACTTCCCTTTATCCTACGTTCTTTCTCTCACCTCTCTCTCTCTTTTTATCTCTCTCTCTCTCACTCTGTACTTCCCTTTATCCCACGTTCTTTCTCTCACCTCTCTCTCTCTTTTTATCTCTCTCTCTCTCACTCTGTACTTCCCTTTATCCCGCGTTCTTTCTCTCACCTCTCTCTCTCTTTTTATCTCTCTCTCTCTCACTCTGTACTTCCCTTTATCCTACGTTCTTTCTCTCACCTCTCTCTCTCTTTTTATCTCTCTCTCTCACATTCTGTACTTCCCTTTATCCCACGTTCTTTCTCTCACCTCTCTCTCTCTATTTTTATCACTCTATCTCTCTCTCACTCTGTACTTCCTTTAATCCCACGTTATTTCTCTCACCCCTTTCTCTCTTTTTATCTCTCTCTCTCTCTCACTCTGTACTTCCCTTTATCCCACGTTCTTTCTCTCGCCTCTCTCTCTCTTTTTATCTCTCTCTCTCTCACTCTGTACTTCCCTTTATCCCACGTTCTTTCTCTCACCTCTCTCTCTCTTTTTATCTCTCTCTCTCTCTCACACTCTGTACTTCCCTTTATCCCACGTTCTTTCTCTTGCCTCTCTCTCTCTTTTTATCTCTCTCTCTCTCTCTCTCACTCTGTACTTCCCTTTATCCTACGTTCTTTCTCTCACCTTTCTCTCTCTTTTTATCTCTCTCTCTCTCTCTCACTCTGTACTTCCCTTTATCCTACGTTCTTTCTCTCGCCTCTCTCTCTCTTTTTATCTCTCTCTCTCTCACTCTGTACTTCCCTTTATCCCACGTTCTTTCTCTCACCTCTCTCTCTCTTTTTATCTCTCTCTCTCTCTCACTCTGTACTTCCCTTTATCCCACGTTCTTTCTCTCACCTCTCTCTCTCTTTTTATCTCCCTCTCTCTCTCTCACACTCTGTACTTCCCTTTATCCCACGTTCTTTCTCTCACCTCTCTCTCTCTCTTTATCTCCCTCTCTCTCTCTCACTCTGTACTTCCCTTTATCCCACGTTATTTCTCTCACCTCTCTCTGTCTTTTTATCTCTCTCTCTCTCTCACTCTGTACTTCCCTTTATCCCACGTTCTTTCTCTCACCTCTCTCTCTCTTTTTATCTCTCAGCCTTTCGCTCTCTCCCCCTCCCTCTATCTCTCTCCCTCTTTCGTATTCCTTTTCTTTAGGTGAAAGTGAATAAAATTTGATTTAATAAATTTGGCACAAAATGTGAAAATATCAGAAGTGTTCAATCGTATCTGTTTTGCATATTGAAGAACACTCGTTTAGTATGCTAAACTAAACTCTGATAAATGCTCTGGAATATACAGCCTTGTGCCAGAATTACAAGAAATATCTGTTTTGCGGAACTCATTTAACTCGAACTCATAACCAATGACCACAGGTTTTGCAAATGAATTTATTCATGCAACACATAAATAATATTAACAAAAGCATGAACGCATTTTTCCCTGCATCCATCCCAAAAGTGTTAATGTTTATCTGTTCATCCATTCCTCGCTCCCCAAGGCAACTCTCCACAGTTCTACAGCTTTTTTACCTTTAATGTGCTCTACATAGAACCTTCTTGGGCGACCCTCCTGTTTTTGCCATGCTCTGGTTGGTGGGAGATAATCTATTGTTTACCCTCAATCAAGGCACTAAGGTTAGTAAAATTCGATCATAAATGTTTTTTGTTTTTGTTTTTTTGATGTTCGTTTTTCAATCGATTTCACCCCATGCAAGGCAGTAAAGCTACCAAGACACAAGGGGTTATTGGGAGTGGAAGATTTAGAAACAGCAGCATCAATAATGAGCATGAAGAGAAAAGAGTAATCAGAAGGAAAGTCGATAGCGACTGACATTGCATTTAAACTTTTGCGGATCAAAGCTGACTGGAAAACATGAGGCTGGAAAGGAATACCACAAACGAGAAGTGCGAGAAAAAAACTGTTGACATAGAATTTACAGTTACATCCAGCCAGATCAATTGAAAATGATGAGATTCGACGATACTCTAGTACTGTGCTTAAATTCATAAAGTCTAGGTACCATATTGAAGAGCGATATTTATTCTGTTTAATACAGAAATGTGGCACAAGGCCGAAAAGGGGATTGGCGGAAGGACGGTCTTCTTCTGTCTTAACTATAACTTAGCTAGCCGCAAATACTGACCCAATCGTACAAAACAAAATTCCTGACACCAAAACAACACATTCATACGTACCTTTCTTACTACAACCTCTATAATGCCTCTTTGTCTCTGTGAAAATACTGACTAGTCCCCATATTGAAGAGCTCATCTGAACAATTACCATGAAAATATTTATAGAAAAGACATAGGGAGGCAACCTTACGGCGGTGGAAAAGTGACTGAAGCCGAGCCGCCAGATCAGGACCTATAATCTTGCTAATTCTTCGTTGTTTTTGTCAAGGAACTCAAGGTAAATAGCAGGAACACTGAACCATGTGTGGCAGCAATATTCTAAGCATGATCGAATGGTAGACTTTTAGTTATGTATGTTAGATTCACCTACTGCGAGAAAAAATCTGCCTCGTCAGTCTTGTATCGAAAGATACATGATCGCCTAAGCGTGTATCACACATGGAATACTAATAATGCTATATTCTGGGGAGAAAGATGGTCTAGCACAACAATGTGAACCAACTTTCTTAGCAGCTGACCTAACACTTGATTTAATGTAGTCTTTCCATTACAGCTGAGGGCATTAGTCCGAGAAGGTTTAATGAGTCAGTATCTTGGGGGTTAGCATTAGCCATGTTGATGGAAGGCAGAAAAGGTCTATCAGATGATTAACAGAGAGAAATTTAGTTTTGGAGGCGTTAAAATTAACATTCCATCTTTTGCTCAAGTTAACAACAAAATGGAGGTCGTTTTGGACATCGGCTGCCATTTTGATCCTATCGAACTGATCAGACTCACTATCGAGACGGGATTAAATGGTTGAGTCATCAACATAGATACTAAGTTGAGAGGTTATTCCTTTACCCTTTGTAGGATGTCTTCATTTCTGCTGTAATCTTTAAGCACCCAGTATATGTCTGTAAAAGGTAGTTCCAAACTAGTTCAGCTTCTTCACAAATTTGTTAGTTACCGTCCAAAATTCTGCGTTGTAGAACAATTTAAACAGAAATAGGAAATCAATTTGATGGGGATTTTTCTTTTCTTTGTTTAAAGTCATATCAACTTCTTATAAGTCATTTAATGCCGAAATTAAATTTTCTTGAGAGCTTTTAAAAAATAAAAATATATGTTATTCTGCTTTCACAATTGATTACATGGTAGATGATACTAAGCTTTTGGGCATATACAAGTTTGTGTGGGCATAATTACTAGAGGCGATGATATATGTGTTTTATGTTGTAGTTTTGTAAAAGTTATATTTTGGATTACTGTTTGATTTCCTTAATTGTAGGATATTATATGGTTTAATGTCATGAAAGATTTTTTCATGATAGTTGTTTGATTCTGATTAGCGGCATATCAACCTCTATCGCCAAAATCAAAATATTTTGAACACAATTTTATGGCTTCAACTACATTTATTTTGAATGCAATTGTCTGCTTTCAACTACAAATAAATGTCGTCATTTTGCCATAAAATATATTCTTATTAATTCTACTATAAAATATATTGCTGGTCATTTTACTATAAAAATGTATTTTTATATTTTCATAATGTCCTGTTTTTGTATGGAGTTTCACTATTTGTCCATAGCTGAGTCCCTAACAGGTCCCGGGTCAGAGTGGACCTGGGAACACCAGCAATTAAGAGGTGGTTCCACGCTCCTCAGAAACTCCAATATCCTGATCAGAAGCCTTGCTACCAGATATAGTTCATGGTCATACACAAGACTAAGTTGGATCTTTAACTTCAATTCAAGGGCTGGTGGTTTCCATAGTCACTAGATCTTATCAAAGCATATGGCTCCTCGCTGTTTAAAATTGTTGAAGGAAAAATTGATTCTGGTATGATCTAGGTGTTAATCCTTACGACTTTATGTTTTGTTTTTTTGTTTCTTTCTTGGGGGTTTTGGGGGGTTATTTTTTCGTAATTGATTTCCAGTCCAACCGCTGTATTTCTGCCTCACAGATGTGTTAGTCAACTTCTTCAACAGTTCTATCTAACTGAGTAATATCATCCATATAACTGTACTCGCTTCGGTTGTACATTTACTAAAATTGAAACGATACAATGATTAGATATAAGATTATCGAATTTAATTTTCTTTCTGTCAAGCTAAATATGTTATTTTCAATTATTTCTCTACGTGAAAAACAATTAAGTTAAACTTTCACATCCTTACTAATTTCGCGGGTTCTATATTCCCAAAACTCAATTCACGTATGGCCTTAAGCCAAACTAAGTTAAGCTTAGCAATAGCGATATTTTCAAAAGTTGCTGGCAAGGAATTTCTGTTCTTTATATACGTGTCTCTAAGTATGAAGAGCATTTTAAATCAATATGTGTTTATGTGTACGTTTGTGGATAACGCAATATTTCCAGAGCACCATGAAGAAACTGATGCGGAAGAGATTTAAGTCGAGGTCGAGATAATAAATGGCCGAATACACTGAGATATTTGCCTCGGTGGTCAAATTTGGTATGAATGATTAACGCTTGGATAAATGATATTCCCAGAGAGAATCAGAGAAATTCTCATTAATGTACACCTCGAAGATGGATCTCGTTCGGTCGTTTTTTGTTGTTTTTTTTTTTTTGTTTGTTTTTTTGTTTTGTTTTGTTTTTTGTTATATATATATATATATATATATATATATATATATATATATATATATATATATATATATATATATATATATTTTAACGATCTTCTCCGGAGCAACGAGTTCTGGCATATCAGACCGCACAACAATGGCGCGACACAGATGCAATTATGATGGCCGTTCTTATAAATATACAATTTAAAGAAAAACTACAAAGAATTTGAGGAAAGTATTTGAGGAACAGGAGGTCGAATGTGACTATGTCTGTGGAAAGTGAAAGAAAGAGGGAAAGAAAAAAGATTTAATTAATTAAAAAAGAAAGCAATTATTAAAAAAGAAGTGTAGGAATTAAAATAACGAAGGAACGAAAAAAGGATCAAGAGAGTGAAAGAACGAAAGAAAGCAGACGAACGAACGACAGAAATAAAGAATTAAAAGAAATAAAGAATTAAAAACATAGTTGTGTACGAATGAAACTATTGAACGAAAGAAAGAAAGAAACAAAGAAGACAAACGAACGAACGGAAGAAAGAAAGAAAGAAAGAAAGAAAGAAAGAAAGAAACAAACAAACAAACAAGACAAACGAACGGACGGACGACAGAAAGAAAGAAAGAAAGAAAGAAAGAAGGACGAAAGAAAGAAATGACAAACGTAAGATCAAAAAGAGTAAAAAAGGAAAGAAAAAGAGTGAATGAATGAATTAACGAACGAATTAAGTGAAGAGAGGAGAGAGAATAAACGAACGAAAAAGCTAACAACTAAAAGAAAGAAAGAAAGAAAGAATGAATGAAAGAGAGAGACAGAGACGTTACGAAAAGAATGAATAAATGAAAGAAAGAATAAATTAACGAATGAAAGAAAGAAAGAAATGACAAACGTAAGAATCGAAAAGAGTGAAAAATTAACGAAAAAGTTTGAACGAATGAATGAACGAACGAGCAAAATTAAGAGAGGAAAAAAGAATAAACGAACGAAAGTAGGAACAACAACAGAAAGAAAGAAACAAACAAAGAAAGAGAGGGAGGGAGAGAGAGAGAAATAGGTCGAAAATATGAATAAATGCAAGAAAGAATGAACTAACGACTGAAAAAAAAAAAAAAAAAAAACTCAAAAGAATGAAAGAAAGAAGGAAAGGAAAGGAAAAGAAAGGAAAGGAAAGGAAAAGAAAGGAAAGGAAAAGAAAAGAAAGGAAAGGAAAAGAAAGGAAAGGAAAAGAAAGGAAAGGAAAGGAAAAGAAAGGAAAAGAAAGGAAAGGAAAGGAAAAGAAAGGAAAGGAAAGGAAAAGAAAGGAAAGGAAAAGAAAGGAAAGGAAAGGAAAAGAAAGGAAAGGAAAGGAAAGGAAAAGAAAGGAAAGGAAAGGAAAGGAAAAGAAAGGAAAAGAAAGGAAAGGAAAAGAAAGGAAAGGAAAGGAAAGGAAAAGAAAGGAAAGGAAAGGAAAAGAAAGGAAAGGAAAGGAAAGGAAAAGAAAGGAAAGGAAAGGAAAGGAAAAGAAAGGAAAAGAAAGGAAAGGAAAGGAAAAGAAAGGAAAGGAAAGGAAAAGAAAGGAAAGATAAGTATGGTAAAATCAAGAACTAATGAAAAGGGACAAACGATCAAGAAAGAAAAATGAATAGACAAAGAAATGCTGAATAAAATTAATCGGTTCTCCGGATTCGGTATCGGCTAAAATTGCAAATAAAACATTAAGAAAGAGACGCAACATATTTGAGAAAAAAATCGGATATTGTTAGCCTAATGTTTCCAGTTTTATTCAATTCGTTGTTTGCATTTGCCTGCGGTTCTCTAAGTTTGGAATTAGTTTTATCAGAATTGCCGGCAAACAGTGCACGTTTGCATATTGGTGAGTAAGGGGCGCCAGTACTGGTTTGAAATCGAACTGGGAATAGAGATTCTAAGAATTCATAGTAAAAACTGAACGTTTATCGGAATTTTATATTCTTTTTGTCACTCATTGATCAATTTGTACCGCTTGAGGGATCAGCAAAGCTTTTTATTGGCTTCTCAGATGTTTTAATATTTTTTTTTATCTTACTGTGCTTTTGGTCAATATTATTGGGTGTTTGTAAGAGGCCCTGACAAAATTAAAAAGTAAAATCGAAATAAAACCTTCAGAAATATTTTACAAACAGAAACTTTGATTTGCGGTACCCCAAAATAACCGATAGTATTTTACCTATCGCGGGTCACAACTTTGGAGAGAAACGCAGAATCAGCGACGCGCTCGATAATAAATTAATCACGAGAGCGATTGCCTTACATATCTCAAAGGCCTTTGACAAGGTGTGGCATAAGGGGGGGGGGCTACATAAATTCTCCTACTATGGCATCCATGGATGGGTTTTCACAATTATCAATTCCTTCCTATCGGGTACGTCCAAGAAGTTTGTTGCCCAAATTTCTGAATACCAGGAGATCAATGCAGATGTGCCCGGGGAAACCCTCCTCGATTCTGACATCGCTTTGATTTATATCAACGATTTGTCCAGGAACATTCTTAAGTCTGTTAGACATTTTCATGACGGTCGTCTTCGAGTATAGAATTCAGAGGTTGGCAGTGAATAATTCGGAGACAGTAGGAAAGCGTAGTTCAGGTCTACGGTGGATATTCTTAGCAGAGCGTAGTTCTTCCTTGTATCATCTTCACCTGTTCTCACTGGTCCTTCCGGTAGGCTGAACAAAGATGGCCGCCTTTATACACGACGAATACAATGTTCTGCGGCCTCTGGTTGGTCAACCTTCTATTGGTAGACTATAAAGGAAGTTGAGTCATCTGGATTGTCTCACTAGTCATATGTATATATCCTTACCATCAGTCCCCCCATCTCGAGGGTTGAGCGCCGTCGTAAACCCCGGGACGAGTCGGATTTCATCCGCGAGTGTCGGTCGGCCTTGAAGGCCATTCCCCGGTCCAGTGACCTGTCACGGCCTAGGAAGGTCTTCTATCGTGGATTAGTGGAGGGGCCCGCGAAGGATTCCCTACGTGATACGCTCGGCTTGTCGGAGGAGGAGTATCGCTCCTACTGGTCTTGGGCGCCAGCGGCGGATTACCTCAGTAACCCTGAGTTTTCGCTTACCTGGCGATTGGCTCGGAATCGGCTGCCTCTCAACGACAAGGCTTTCATATGGGGTTTGGCGGATTTGCCAGACTGTGAACGGTGTGGTCTTGGCTTAGAGGAAACGGCTCCGCACGCCTTCTACCATTGCCCCCGGGTCCGCCCCTTATGGGACCATGTCGGCGAGCTGACGGCTCGTCTCGCTCCCGAACAGCTTGTGTCCATTGATCGCGCATACGCGTGTGACAATGTGTCGCCCCCGTATTCCGGGGTGAAACGGATGGTGTTTCTGACGCTGCTGGCCACGGCTCGAATGGTGATTTGGACGACGCGAAAGGAGGAAGTCTTGCGGGGCAACCGTCTTTCTCATCAGCATCTAATCCTATTCTTTGAGCATCAGCTCAAGATGAAGATTAGATCTGATAGAAAACGATTGCATTCGACAGTCTTTAGCGAAAGGTGGGTAAAAGAGGCGAGCTTGGTTCGTGTGACCGGGGCTAGCCTTGATTTTCTCTTCTAGGTCAACCTATTGCACATCGGGGTGGCTTCCTGTGGAACCCTCCCCTTGGTTAGGTTAGACAAGCTTCAGTGTACCTAGTTAATGTGAGTAAGTGTTGTTCCTGGCCTGTAACCCGGCTACTCTTTGGTTATGGTCCAAGTCGAGATTCCCAACCTCCCCAGTTTGTTTCGGCCCCCTTTTATCTCGACTGGGTCAGCTTTATATTTTCCCATTCCCGCATAATATTTTAGCCTTCTTCCCACTCCCTTAGCGAGAGTTGCCTCTTGATTTTGTCCCCTGGGCAGAATACAGCGGCCTCTCTATTTTGAGGGATGGACGGTCCCCTACTAACATCTGTTATGTTTAGTTTGTATTTTGTGTTTATATTTATTTGATTATTGGGTTCATCTCCCTCCCCTCTCATTCTATCATTATTAAAATTTTATGTATTTTATGTATTATCATCAAATTTTTATGGTGTGGGGCGCGTTTTTGCTAGGTTCCCCTTGAGAGGATGCGGTATTATGGTGGTTGGAGGATTGTTTGGTGACGGACGAGTTCTTGTGGTGAATGGGTAAATTGTAATGTATGAATGGGTCGTGAATCTGATTAGCTAGGTATAGGATAGTTAGTTTGGACCAGCCTCTACCCCTCCCCTTCATCGGCCACGTGCCAAAATTTGTAAATTTTACAAATAAATATCCTAGTCATATGTATATATCCTTACCATCAGTCCCCCCATCTCGAGGGTTGAGCGCCGTCGTAAACCCCGGGACGAGTCGGATTTCATCCGCGAGTGTCGGTCGGCCTTGAAGGCCATTCCCCGGTCCAGTGACCTGTCACGGCCTAGGAAGGTCTTCTATCGTGGATTAGTGGAGGGGCCCGCGAAGGATTCCCTACGTGATACGCTCGGCTTGTCGGAGGAGGAGTATCGCTCCTACTGGTCTTGGGCGCCAGCGGCGGATTACCTCAGTAACCCTGAGTTTTCGCTTACCTGGCGATTGGCTCGGAATCGGCTGCCTCTCAACGACAAGGCTTTCATATGGGGTTTGGCGGATTTGCCAGACTGTGAACGGTGTGGTCTTGGCTTAGAAGAAACGGCTCCGCACGCCTTCTACCATTGCCCCCGGGTCCGCCCCTTATGGGACCATGTCGGCGAGCTGACGGCTCGTCTCGCTCCCGAACAGCTTGTGTCCATTGATCGCGCATACGCGTGTGACAATGTGTCGCCCCCGTATTCCGGGGTGAAACGAATGGTGTTTCTGACGCTGCTGGCCACGGCTCGAATGGTGATTTGGACGACGCGAAAGGAGGAAGTCTTGCGGGGCAACCGTCTTTCTCATCAGCATCTAATCCTATTCTTTGAGCATCAGCTCAAGATGAAGATTAGATCTGATAGAAAACGATTGCATTCGACAGTCTTTAGCGAAAGGTGGGTAAAAGAGGCGAGCTTGGTTCGTGTGACCGGGGCTAGCCTTGATTTTCTCTTCTAGGTCAACCTATTGCACATCGGGGTGGCTTCCTGTGGATCCCTCCCCTTGGTTAGGTTAGACAAGCTTCAGTGTACCTAGTTAATGTGAGTAAGTGTTGTTCCTGGCCTGTAACCCGGCTACTCTTTGGTGATGGTCCAAGTCGAGATTCCCAACCTCCCCAGTTTGTTTTGGCCCCCTTTTATCTCGACTGGGTCAGCTTTATATTTTCCCATTCCCGCATAATATTTTAGCCTTCTTCCCACTCCCTTAGCGAGAGTTGCCTCTTGATTTTGTCCCCTGGGCAGAATACAGCGGCCTCTCTATTTTGAGGGTTGGACGGTCCCCTACTAACATCTGTTATGTTTAGTTTGTATTTTGTGTTTATATTTATTTGATTATTGGGTTCATCTCCCTCCCCTCTCATTCTATCATTATTAAAATTTTATGTATTTTATGTATTATGATCAAATTTTTATGGTGTGGGGCGCGTTTTTGCTAGGTTCCCCTTGAGAGGATGCGGTATTATGGTGGTTGGAGGATTGTTTGGTGATGGACGAGTTCTTGTGGTGAATGGGTAAATTGTAATGTATGAATGGGTCGTGAATCTGATTAGCTAGGTATAGGATAGTTAGTTTGGACCAGCCTTTTCCCCTCCCCTTCATCGGCCCCGTGCCACAATTGTAAATCTTTTACAATAAATCATCTAGTCATATGTATATATCCTTACCATCAGTCCCCCCATCTCGAGGGTTGAGCGCCGTCGTAAACCCCGGGACGAGTCGGATTTCATCCGCGAGTGTCGGTCGGCCTTGAAGGCCATTCCCCGGTCCAGTGACCTGTCACGGCCTAGGAAGGTCTTCTATCGTGGATTAGTGGAGGGGCCCGCGAAGGATTCCCTACGTGATACGCTCGGCTTGTCGGAGGAGGAGTATCGCTCCTACTGGTCTTGGGCGCCAGCGGCGGATTACCTCAGTAACCCTGAGTTTTCGCTTACCTGGCGATTGGCTCGGAATCGGCTGCCTCTCAACGACAAGGCTTTCATATGGGGTTTGGCGGATTTGCCAGACTGTGAACGGTGTGGTCTTGGCTTAGAAGAAACGGCTCCGCACGCCTTCTACCATTGCCCCCGGGTCCGCCCCTTATGGGACCATGTCGGCGAGCTGACGGCTCGTCTCGCTCCCGAACAGCTTGTGTCCATTGATCGCGCATACGCGTGTGACAATGTGTCGCCCCCGTATTCCGGGGTGAAACGAATGGTGTTTCTGACGCTGCTGGCCACGGCTCGAATGGTGATTTGGACGACGCGAAAGGAGGAAGTCTTGCGGGGCAACCGTCTTTCTCATCAGCATCTAATCCAATTCTTTGAGCATCAGCTCAAGATGAAGATTAGATCTGATAGAAAACGATTGCATTCGACAGTCTTTAGCGAAAGGTGGGTAAAAGAGGCGAGCTTGGTTCGTGTGACCGGGGCTAGCCTTGATTTTCTCTTCTAGGTCAACCTATTGCACATCGGGGTGGCTTCCTGTGGAACCCTCCCCTTGGTTAGGTTAGACAAGCTTCAGTGTACCTAGTTAATGTGAGTAAGTGTTGTTCCTGGCCTGTAACCCGGCTACTCTTTGGTTATGATCCAAGTCGAGATTCCCAACCTCCCCAGTTTGTTTCGGCCCCCTTTTTATCTCGACTGGGTCAGCTTTATATTTTCCCATTCCCGCATAATATTTTAGCCTTCTTCCCACTCCCTTAGCGAGAGTTGCCTCTTGATTTTGTCCCCTGGGCAGAATACAGCGGCCTCTCTATTTTGAGGGTTGGACGGTCCCCTACTAACATCTGTTATGTTTAGTTTGTATTTTGTGTTTATATTTATTTGATTATTGGGTTCATCTCCCCTCCCCTCTCATTCTATCATTGTTAGAATTTTAATGTATAGCATTTATATCATCATCAAATTTTTATGGTGTGGGGCGCGTTTTTGCTAGGTTCCCCTTGAGAGGATGTGGTATTATGGTGGTTGGAGGATTGTTTGGTGACGGACGAGTTCTTGTGGTGAATGGGTAAATTGTAATGTATGAATGGGTCGTGAGTCAGATTAGCTAGGTATAAGATAGTTAGTGTTGACCAGCTTCAACCCCTCCCCTTTTTAGGCCTTGTGCCACAATTTGTATTTCGATACAATAAATACCCTAGTCATATGTATATATCCTTACCATCAGTCCCCCCATCTCGAGGGTTGAGCGCCGTCGTAAACCCCGGGACGAGTCGGATTTCATCCGCGAGTGTCGGTCGGCCTTGAAGGCCATTCCCCGGTCCAGTGACCTGTCACGGCCTAGGAAGGTCTTCTATCGTGGATTAGTGGAGGGGCCCGCGAAGGATTCCCTACGTGATACGCTCGGCTTGTCGGAGGAGGAGTATCGCTCCTACTGGTCTTGGGCGCCAGCGGCGGATTACCTCAGTAACCCTGAGTTTTCGCTTACCTGGCGATTGGCTCGGAATCGGCTGCCTCTCAACGACAAGGCTTTCATATGGGGTTTGGCGGATTTGCCAGACTGTGAACGGTGTGGTCTTGGCTTAGAAGAAACGGCTCCGCACGCCTTCTACCATTGCCCCCGGGTCCGCCCCTTATGGGACCATGTCGGCGAGCTGACGGCTCGTCTCGCTCCCGAACAGCTTGTGTCCATTGATCGCGCATACGCGTGTGACAATGTGTCGCCCCCGTATTCCGGGGTGAAACGGATGGTGTTTCTGACGCTGCTGGCCACGGCTCGAATGGTGATTTGGACGACGCGAAAGGAGGAAGTCTTGCGGGGCAACCGTCTTTCTCATCAGCATCTAATCCTATTCTTTGAGCATCAGCTCAAGATGAAGATTAGATCTGATAGAAAACGATTGCATTCGACAGTCTTTAGCGAAAGGTGGGTAAAAGAGTCGAGCTTGGTTCGTGTGACCGGGGCTAGCCTTGATTTTCTCTTCTAGGTCAACCTATTGCACATCGGGGTGGCTTCCTGTGGAACCCTCCCCTTGGTTAGGTTAGACAAGCTTCAGTGTACCTAGTTAATGTGAGTAAGTGTTGTTCCTGGCCTGTAACCCGGCTACTCTTTGGTTATGGTCCAAGTCGAGATTCCCAACCTCCCCAGTTTGTTTCGGCCCCCTTTTATCTCGACTGGGTCAGCTTTATATTTTCCCATTCCCGCATAATATTTTAGCCTTCTTCCCACTCCCTTAGCGAGAGTTGCCTCTTGATTTTGTCCCCTGGGCAGAATACAGCGGCCTCTCTATTTTGAGGGATGGACGGTCCCCTACTAACATCTGTTATGTTTAGTTTGTATTTTGTGTTTATATTTATTTGATTATTGGGTTCATCTCCCTCCCCTCTCATTCTATCATTATTAAAATTTTATGTATTTTATGTATTATCATCAAATTTTTATGGTGTGGGGCGCGTTTTTGCTAGGTTCCCCTTGAGAGGATGCGGTATTATGGTGGTTGGAGGATTGTTTGGTGACGGACGAGTTCTTGTGGTGAATGGGTAAATTGTAATGTATGAATGGGTCGTGAATCTGATTAGCTAGGTATAGGATAGTTAGTTTGGACCAGCCTCTACCCCTCCCCTTCATCGGCCACGTGCCAAAATTTGTAAATTTTACAAATAAATATCCTAGTCATATGTATATATCCTTACCATCAGTCCCCCCATCTCGAGGGTTGAGCGCCGTCGTAAACCCCGGGACGAGTCGGATTTCATCCGCGAGTGTCGGTCGGCCTTGAAGGCCATTCCCCGGTCCAGTGACCTTTCACGGCTTAGGAAGGTCTTCTATCGTGAATTAGTGGAGGGGCCCGCGAAGGATTCCCTACGTGATACGCTCGGCTTGTCGGAGGAGGAGTATCGCTCCTACTGGTCTTGGGCGCCAGCGGCGGATTACCTCAGTAACCCTGAGTTTTCGCTTACCTGGCGATTGGCTCGGAATCGGCTGCCTCTCAACGACAAGGCTTTCATATGGGGTTTGGCGGATTTGCCAGACTGTGAACGGTGTGGTCTTGGCTTAGAGGAAACGGCTCCGCACGCCTTCTACCATTGCCCCCGGGTCCGCCCCTTATGGGACCATGTCGGCGAGCTGACGGCTCGTCTCGCTCCCGAACAGCTTGTGTCCATTGATCGCGCATACGCGTGTGACAATGTGTCGCCCCCGTATTCCGGGGTGAAACGAATGGTGTTTCTGACGCTGCTGGCCACGGCTCGAATGGTGATTTGGACGACGCGAAAGGAAGAAGTCTTGCGGGGCAACCGTCTTTCTCATCAGCATCTAATCCTATTCTTTGAGCATCAGCTCAAGATGAAGATTAGATCTGATAGAAAACGATTGCATTCGACAGTCTTTAGCGAAAGGTGGGTAAAAGAGGCGAGCTTGGTTCGTGTGACCGGGGCTAGCCTTGATTTTCTCTTCTAGGTCAACCTATTGCACATCGGGGTGGCTTCCTGTGGAACCCTCCCCTTGGTTAGGATTAGACAAGCTTCAGTGTACCTAGTTAATGTGAGTAAGTGTTGTTCCTGGCCTGTAACCCGGCTACTCTTTGGTTATGATCCATGTCGAGATTCCCAACCTCCCCAGTTTGTTTTGGCCTCCTTTTATCTCGACTGGGTCAGCTTTATATTTTCCCATTCCCGCATAATATTTTATCCATTTTCCCACTCCCTTAGCGAGAGTTGCCTCTTGATTCTGTCCCTTGGGCAGAATACAGCGGCCTCTCTTTTTTGAGGGGTGGACGGTCCCCTACTAACATATATTATGTTTAGTTTGCATTTGTGTTACTTTTTAGTTATTTGTGGGTTCATTTCCCTCCCCTCTCATTCTATCATTATTAGAATTTTAATGTATAGCATGTGTATCATCATCAAATTTTTATGGTGTGGGGCGCGTTTTGGTAGGTTCCCCTAGAGAGGATGTGGTATTATGGTGATTGGGGGATTGATCGGTGATGGACGAGTTCTTGTGGTGAATGAGTAAATTGTAATGTATGAATGGGTCGTGAGTCAGATTAGCTAGGTATAAGATAGTTAGCGTTGACCAGCCTCTACCCCTCCCCTTTTCGGCCTTGTGCCACAATTTGTATTTCAATGCAAATAAATACCCCAGTCATATGTATATATCCAAAAAACCGTAACAAAGTCATTAATAGTAAATGCCTACGCAAATGATATCACTGTTTATAGACGCACCTTCAAAAACTCTAGATGATCAAAGCCTGGCAACTATCTAACTCTCACGGTTCAATGAGCGATAAAAGTGGCTTGTAATATCTAATGCCTCCAAAACAAAGCTATTAATGTTTCATCATCAGGGATCAAACCCTTAAATTTCTTGGTTAGGATGATCTGTTGTACTTTCAATGAGGATTCTTGTCTTGAACGTCTACTGAGATTCAAATTCACTATAGACTTCAAGTGGACTTCCTATAAGCGCCCCATTGCTAAAGATGCTGGGAAAATGGTCGGCCGAAAGTATCGGAATCCTCTAGCCATCCTATATCTTTACAAAAGGCAGTATTCTTGCCATATCCGGTCTGGAGCAGTCTAATCTTCATTTTTTCGACCTTGATAGAAAGAATTTACACGCCCTTGTAAACGATTAATTATTTTTCAACACTCAGCTCCTTTCCCAGAGATAAAACCTTGCAACTATCACAATTCTATCGCTATTTCTATGCCAAATGTTCAGATGAACTACATTCTTTAGTTCCATCAGTTCAAGCCATTACGGTTACGACTCTCTACTCTATTGCTGTTTCCATGGCAAATTTTCAGATGAGCTACATTACTTACTGCCATCAGTCCAAACATTTATAGCTGAGACCTACCAAGCTACGTACAAAGGTTTGAATCATCCCAATTCTCTTCTTATTCAATTGGCAAGGAGGGAGTTCCACTCACGCAGTTTCTTCCCACGAACCGCTATTTTGTGTAACAGACTCCCGAGAGAATGTTTCCCCAATTACTACAATCTTAACCACTTCAAATCTCGGGACAACCCTTATCTATTCTACATACCCTCATAATCTGAACGTACTCCCTTCTCTTACGTCCATACAACAACCTCATTCAGTAACCCTCTATATCGAGTGGCTCTTGGGCCTTGTGCTGAGTGAAGATTCAGTAAGAAAAGGTGTGGGCTATTTTCAAATTTATTCGCTTGAAACATATTCATATGGCTGGTTTTTCGTTTTATCCTCTGTTAACAACAGGTTTCATTTTCAAATCTCATTCTAAAACTCACCTTAGATATCTTATTAATGGTCCGAGACAATTTTCATTGTTTAGCGAACCTTTGTAAGATTTTTCTCATTCCAGCTTGTTAAAAGACGATCAAAGTAAAGTTGGTCTTCACTTGACATTTCTCAAATGCGAATACAAGGGTGCATTTGTATTTTTTCTACTTAAGCGTTTTGAAGTTTCAGCGGCGTTTTTCTCTCAAAGAAAACAAACATTCAGCTATATTTCCAGTTCTTTTTTATCATCCATCAGCAAAAAACACCAGATAAAAGCACAAAATAACAATTCCTCAATACAATGAAAGGCTGGTTCAGAATAGTGTTGACTTGACTAGCAGCGCAATGTCCAACTATGTCTAGTTGGTATATTACATTCGGATAATGAATGTTTTCTCTCACAGATATACGAAGTGCATTCAGAAGTTTTAGGACTTTTTCAGGAGATACATTTATTAATTTCAAAGAAGTACAAAATTCTAATATCCTTCAAAATAGGATCTTTTGACTTCAATGCACTTGTAGCACTGAAGCCTCTTCGTGAATTCCCCATGGAAATCATCCAAAGTGAAGGTGTCCAGGACCTTTGTCACATCATTTTCTCAACGTCTTCAAAACGACTTCCACCTGCGAGTCTTCTTCAGCTTAGGGAACAACAGAAAGTTGAAGGGATTAAGGTCTGGACTGTAGGGTTGGTGAGGGACATTTTTGATGCCAATCTCTGTCAAGTACTTGGTTACCAGGATGAAATTGTGGACTGGTGCATTGTTCTGGTTTTCACTTGCGAACCGACCCGAATGGAAGATCTCTGGTCTTTTACGAAGAAATCTCTTAAAATGTCCACAATGTACTCTTTTTTTGACAGTCTGACGAGACGGAACCCAGCAGATGTAGATAATTCCCGTGATGTCAAAAAAGGGGATCATGATCTTCACGGTGGACTTGCTTTGCCTGGCCTTCTTGGGTCTGAGAGTCAGGATGCTTTAACTGGGCACTCTGTCTTTTGGTCTCTGGTTCATAACAGTAGATCCTACTTTCTTCACTGGTCACCAGAGACCCGAGTAATGTTGGATCGGAGGTAATTAACTCAACCATCTCCCTGCTGTCACCAATGTGTATTTCCTTTTGTTTGTTGCTAAGCACACTGGAAACAGATTTTGCATATATTTTGCGCATGTTCAAATTCTCATGAATAATTCTATGTAAAATTGCCACACCAACTCCAAACTGTATTCGTATTGCCTCTTACAGACACACAACTCTCTTCATACAGAAAATTGCGAATTTTCTCAGCCAGCTGTTATGACGTCCCTATCCCTAACACATCTCTCATCGTCTCTCGCCTCCTCTTTACCATCTTTGAAACACTGGGTTCCAGCGAACGACAAGAATTCGGCTTTTGTACAATCCATAATCAGCCTAGAGTATTTCACAAATTGCTGTAGTGTTTCTGCCTAGTTTAACACAAAATTCTATTGCATAGCCAGTTTCAAAATTGTCTTCACGTTCAGACTGCATTCTACAAAATAGTCAGCTGTGACAAGCAGTGTTTCGTACGGTGTGTTCAAAGAGTTGTTAACAGCAATCTCCTTCAATCTGGAATAACAAACGTTTGCAGATCAGCTTATTAGATTTAATGATATACTTGCATTACAATTATCTAAGACCCCCTTTACTGAAACAAGTCTCAAATCTTCTCGAATACACCTCGTATATGTTTGTATATTAAGCAAAATAAGAAACAAAAAATCACTCAAAATAAAACTACAATATTAAATAATAATTATATGATAAAATTTCTTAAAACCTTTTGCAGTTGTTCGTGAACCTAATCAAGCACAGTTATTTTAATATTCATCGTCAACCACCTACTTTTCATGCCGGTGAAAAGGTATTTCTTGTTGAAACTTTGGCGATTTATAATTCGTAATTTTGTAAATTACCTTGACGGAATAGTTAATAAAATAAAATATAACAGCCATGTTTTGAATATACAGTTGCTTTTTCCCGCTTCTCATAGAGATATGAACACCGATGGATCCGAACAAGAGATGTACATTTCATAAATATGCTAAATGAACATTGCCTGTCTTTGAGTTTTCCGTGGCTGAGTTTTCTAAAGTACTAGGTTGGTGCAAAAAAATAATGACGTAATAATGTCGTTTTTTGACGTTAAAAAATACGTCAAAAAACGACATTATTACGTCATTATTTTTGCACCAACCTAATACACTAGGCTTTACGGTAGTTCCTCTTACAAGGTGAAACTGTTTCAAACTTTCTCCCGAAGACAAGGATTATGGTAGCATTCACCAACTTAAACATGAAGAGCGTCCATAAGAGATGCAGGAGATTCTGAAGTCGTCTATCGCACCCTGTATATTAATAGCCGATGGCCTGTGTAAAATATTAGTTACGATACGCTGGTTTCAGCGCCTAGTGAAACTCTAATAGACACCCGACCAATGCCATACCGATAACAGGCCAGACGATCATGCAGCTGTGGTTTTTCCTGGGAGCGAATGTGAATTTTCTGAGATAATCGACATAGCAGTTTCAAACAGAGGGAAATTTCTCTGTGAGATTAGTTTAATGTATTTTACATAACAAAGCAAGAACCACAATGAACTAATTCATAAATTTGACGATTATTGACGAATTCCTATAAATGAAGAGACAGGTAACTTTGTATAAAAAAATGCAAATGCATAACATTTCAGTGAGTGATTTTTATTTCCATGTGTGATTTTTTTAGAGAATTTGTACTTTTGACGAAATATTGTGATTTGTATATAGTGGTAAAAAAAAGGATGTCTATTAGTTGATATCAAGCAGAGACACATAGTTTGTTCAAATGTGATGATGTATTTTACTAATCAAAAATTTAAAATGTCCTCATTTTGATTGTTTTCAACACAAAATTTTGGATTTAGTCTTCATTTCACATCAGAAAATAATCTAAAAACAAAGTTCAAACTAAAATTCCAGTGTCCAAATCTCTAGTTAGGTCTTGTTTTCGATTAAACTAAGCAAACAAATTCACTGAATATTTGACAATATGCACTCTCTTTGTATTGAAATGATTCATTCCAGACACCAACATGAAGATTTTTGTTAAAGAATTTCTACAAACCTTTGATTTGACAACATTGAACATTATGAAACAGAAAAAACACCCACTGAGCACTAGTATCCAGTGGAAGTTTTAAATCACCAAGATCTAATTCTTTCAAAAGCGTTCCATACTCATATGTTTTCCCCTCATTTGTTTTGCCATAATTCCAAAATTTGCAAGAAATGTACAATTTTCATCATTTCCATCTGATACCAGTCTTTTCAGTGAATTATTTGTCTTGGCACTTCCATAAATATTTTTTTCATTCACTATTTTCCCAAATTTCAAAACTTCTTCGATGAAAGTATGTTTCTTTTGTCTCATCATCCTGTGATAATGGATGAGTATTCATTGCAATTACAGTCTCATCATAAAACACTATCGAACAGTGGGAAACTTTTTATCTCTCAAATGGTTTTGGAAGAACTGCTATTTCTGTTAGTTTTGATAACTTAGGAAATTGATTTTTTTTCAAACGCAAAAAGTTCTTTCACTATTTCCCATTTTGCTGTGATTTCTTTACCCTCAGAATAAAACAGCAATTCTGAACAAGCCTCAGTTATCCAGTTATTGCGAATACTTTTAAATATATGTACATAATTGAAAAGCAAGTATAAACCATTTTTAGTAACCAAAGGCTTATTTGCAGCTGTATCAAATTTCTTGAATAAAGCTTGATTAGGTCAATTATTATCACAAGTAACTGCAATTTCCTGGCCTTTCAAATGATTGACTAAATCAACAACATTTCTAACTTTCCTAAACAAAAATTCCGAATTTAGTTTGGCAACTGGGATCATCTTAATCAAAAATTTTGGCCACCATGTAAACATTTGATCATAATGCCCAATACAGTTTTTACTAATGCCTCTTCAGAATCTTTGGTAAAACCAACTAAGTTTCTTCCTTGGTATTGTAAACTGACTTTAACATAAGCTTCATTAACTAGGATGATACATTTTTTTTTCTTTTCATCTTATATTTTTATAAACACATCACCAAGAAAATTCAGATCATCAACCTTCGAAAGTTTTGATGTCATATCCACCAGTGTTTTTATGCTGTGTAATTTGCAATCAGCTCGAATTATGTTATAAAGAGACCGAAATGTGTCAAAATATTTGAATAACGGGACAATTTCCGACTCGTAGATTTTTTGCCAACTATTTGTGGTGACGTAACTTCGATATGTTGTCTCAAAACCTGTTTCCTTCGTTCAATTTTCAAGTTACCAATGTAACGAATTTCTTTCTTAATTTGAAACCAATGTTGAAACTTACTCATTCTGTTTTTCAATTGGGAAGAAATGTGTGTGTATACCTGCATGGTAAGATTCAAACATCAAATTTTCAAAAATTTTGATCAAAGAAGTCGAAATACCACCAGTGAAAAAATGAGAAGACAGGATGAACTGTTGATTGTTTGATTTGTAAAGGTAACTGCTGGTGCAATATCATGATGCTCAATATCAGCGCACATTAGTTTTACCTTTAACCATTTTGCTCTCTCACCTTGATATTTTGGGAGACGAAACACCCGGACCTTATTTTGCTCATTATAATTGCCTCGACACGTTTTTTGGCCATTTTGAGATAATAATTCAACAGTAGCACTCAAAAAAGTGTTTAACAAAATTACAGATTAAAGTTTCTCCTTAATTAAAAGAATGGTATTTTTTGTGGCAATTATTACAGATGATAGAGTAAATTCCTACTTCAATTGTTAGCTTATTATTTTGTTTTGTATCAATTAAGTCTTTTATTGTTTTAGTAGTTGTAACAAATATTATATTAAGCTTATAATTTTATATTAATTTATATAATTTTATGTTAAGCGAAATTAGTAATGAAAACAAATCATGGTATAAACTAATATAATATCACCGTCGAATACCAAAACTTTTGATCTACCTAAACCCCACAAAGCAGGCATTCCGATGCATTCCATTATATCGAGTATTAGTAACGATATTCAGCCATATTGAATATCTCGATAATCGGTCGCACAGTCTGAATTGAATTTAGTATTTCATCAGAGGCATCTTTACATCGCCTACATGAATAGAAAATTCTGCTTTGGCAATATATTCATTTAGTAATGAAAGGCCATTGAATGAACATGTGTGGATTGTATGACCGTCATATTCATTGAGGATATACATTATATGTTGTTTGAAACTTGAACATTGAAGTAGAATTTCAAGGAAGATTCAATGAACAAAAAGCCCAGAAAAAGGTTTCGCTCCCGACGATTTCAATTTAGCAGGAAATCCGTGAAAAGCAATTCATTTTCAACAAGTATAAAACCGCAAAATATTAAACATGTGCCGTCTCTAATTAAATGAAAGCAAAAACTCGAGAATTAGAAGAAAATCGCTGGATTCCATAAATAGCCAGAAAGTGTCTAAGCATATATATATATATATATATATATATATATATATATATATATATATATATGTTTAAAAATATTTTTTGTCGTACAAAATTTTATAACGGCGTTAAAAACAAGAATATTTTTACATTGGACCATGATGTTATTAAAATAAAAAAACAGCCGACCGGTTTCGCCCCCTCTCTTCAGAGCTGTAAACGGGGGAAAAATTATGAAACAGGAGAAAAAAAAATATATGGGTGACGTGAATGAACGGAAGGGACAGTTGTAACACCTAAAGATGCTAGAGACCCAGAAGAGCAAGCCCAAGCAAACAATCTCTTTGTTTACAAAGAGAAGGTCGCCCAGACCTGATAAACAGCGTCTCCAACACCTTCAGATGAAACAACGAGTGTGAAGCTGTTTATCATGTCTGGGCGACCTTCTCTTTGTAAACAGAGAGATTGATTGCTTGGGCTTGCTCTTCTGGGTCTCTAGCATCTTTAGGTGTTACAACTGTCCCTTCCGTTCATTCACGTCACCCATATATTTTTTTTTCCTCCTTTTTCATAATTTTTCCCCCGTTTACAGCTCTGAAGAGAGGGGGCGAAACCGGTCGGCTGTTTTTTTTTTTTAATAACATCATGGTCCAATGTAAAAATATTCTTGTTTTTAACGCCGTAATATATATATATATATATATATATATATATATATATATATATATATATATATATATATATATATATACTGTTTATTCTTTTCATCCTTTACAGGATTGTTTTACGAAAACACTGCATCCCCAGGACTCTCAGCTCCCCACCCACAATTTCGATTTGGCATCTTACGAGTTTTTGCTTTTCAAAACCTAAATCGCTCTGAAAAAAACTTGTAAAAGTGTAACACATTGTCATTTATCTGCTAATCCATGTATTGCTCTTAATGTCGAAACGATGTTACGATCAATTCGGAAGGATGTTCTAACTTCTCACCAGGATTGTTTTTATTGGATAACCATCTTTGCAAATGATGTCCTGTTTTTATTTTAAACAGTATGCATTACGTTTATCGGTTTTTGTGGGTTATGCAGGTCGATAGACATAATACACACAGTTTAAAATAAAAAACAGGACATCATTTGCAAAGATGGTTATCCAATAAAAATAGGGGGTAAAAACTTCCACTAGAATTAAGGTAGATAAATTAAGAAAAATGATTCATAGAGAATTAAAAAGGTTTAAATCTTCAGGTTAAGATAAATATTAATGTTAAAAAGGTAGATTTTCTTGATGTTACGTTAGATCTCATTAATGATATATTTCAACCTGATATGAAAAATAATGGCAACCCAATTTATATTCACCCCAATTCTAACCACCCGCCATCTGTAATCCAAACTTAGAAACTCTGATGATAGTGATCCAAAGAAAAGAAATATAAATAGGAAGATTATTTGGTACACCCCCCATTTAATCAATTAGTCAGTAATAAGTTAAGCCAGATGTTTTCTCCATTTGATTATTAAAATTTTTTTAAAAGTAACCCTCTTAGTAAAATATTTAACAGGAACACATTAAAACTAAGTTATTGCTGCACCAGTAATCTTGAGAAGATTATAAAGTTACACAATAATAAAATTTTAAACCACTTTAATAATCTGAATCATAATACACGTTCCAAAATAAATATTACTAATGATATTGGCCAATGTAATTGTAGGAATTATGACCAATGCCATTGCTAAATAAACGTTTAACTAAATCTTTTATTTATCTTTGTACTATCTCTACAATAGAGAATCCGACAGTTGAAAAATCCTATATTGGCAGTACTAAGAATTCTTTTAAGACTAGGTGGTATCAACGTATCTTGTGCTTTACTAATAATATTTACAGAAATAATACATCACTTTCTAAATATTTTGGAGTTTAAAGTATGATAATAAGATTCCTAAGGTGAAATGGAAAATTTTAAAAACGACAAGGACATGTAGATCTTTATATGAACCCTGTTTTCTGCATTTACATGAAGAACTCGAAATCATCAGATTTTTGACAATATTTCATTGTTCAATCAAAGAAGTGAATTAACAGTGAATCGTAAGCATAGTTAACTTTTTACCTTACAATTTAGTTAGACTTTAGTATTTGATAATGCTTTTTCTTATATTTTAGTTGTACTGCGTTGCACTATATATGACTTACCTTTCTATTTGTAAGATTAATCTGGATTTAATATAATGTATTAATTTCCTGGTAGTATTAGTAACATCTTGTATAGATGCATTGGTATTTGGTTGCTATTTTTAACATTATACATTGACTAATTAGTGTTCTTGACATCTTATATGAAGGATCTTTATTTCACAGTTGCATATTAATTTACTAAATAATTCTATGTGTTTACTAGTTTCTCAAAGAACCCGTTTATTTATCAATACAAAAACAATTATGCAGGAAATTCACAAAGCATATAACTTGTTTAGCATTTTGTTAAATTAACTCTCCACCCGATTTTTATTTCTTAGGAAATTGCATCGTATGGCTTGTATATTTTATGTAACCATATCTATCCACTTGAAGTTTATGTCTGGTTGCCGTTAGCTGCCAATCTACCCAGTTATAAAAAATAATTTTGAATTTTTCCTTCTTCACTTAGTTTAAATTTAACGTAGGTCATATTTCATTGGTTGATCAGAGTAAGAAGCACACACCTTATAACTCCTTTATCCAAAAAAGAGGTTGTATTTTGCTTTTAAATCTTTGTAAATCGTTCACTCGCCTGTAATTTACAATCGCCTGAGAAGATGCATTTCTATGCATTGAACGACTACTGCAATTGTCTAGCGATTTTTACATGTTTTCGGTGTAATATCCTAATATATATATATATATATATATATATATATATATATATATATATATATATATATTCAAGAATATGGGATTCAACATAGACATAAAAAACAAAACCTAAAAGTTCCCAGACGTCACGCTCGATCTAAGAAAAGGTATATATCAACCATAGAGAAAACCCAACGACAAACCACTTTACATATACACATCATTCAATCACCTACCAACAGTAATCAAGCAGATCCCACAATCAATTCGACAATTTTTGCAATGACATCATCTTCAGAGAAGCCAAAACAGATGGTGGATTTTCGGCATCACTCACATACACACTACACTAAGTACCTCCAGGAAATCGCTAAAAATCAGCATACCATGATGAAAATATGCTCCAAACGTAATGAAAACATGGTTTTATCCTCAAAATCTTTTTGTTATTATTAAGAGGAAGGATCAAAGTATATTTTGAATATTTAATTAAATTTTTTACTCTTTTTTTAGAATATTCGAAATTTTCATGAAAAAATTTCTTTTCTTACGTCAGCGGTTGTACTAACTTTTAGCAAAGCAAATTTTAGCCTCTTTATTGCGATGACAGACATTAATTTGGAAATTCTCGCAAAAATCAAATAATTAAATTTTCAGGACTTACAAATGAATGAAATTATTTTTGAATTTTTTTGTTAGAAAATCTTATATTTTTACGTGTATTTCGCCCCCTTACTTAATTTGATGAAAGCTTGAGAAATTCATGGAGATAATTTTTAGTGAATATATTAGTTAAAAGCAGAATTCTTTGAAGAATTTAAATCACCGAATTTGTTTTACAAAACGTGACCCCGTCTTACCAAAAATCTGTTCTGAATCGAAAAATAAGATATAAGATATTATTTAATTAGAGAAGCTTTTAACTGCTTTTATGAATAATATATATTAAGGACAATATTGTATGAAGAAAAAATCTTTTCGATGAGAAATGAATTTTTACAAGATTTGTTTTCATATTTTTACAATTTTAAATTGAATAATTTATAAAGATTTTAAACCTTTTAAAATTCAGTTTCAATGATGTAACTCTTAGGAAATATTGTTAGTAAGTAATACTAAATTTACTAATCATATATTGTAAAACTTATTACAATCTGATACCACCGAATATTTTTTTTAATTTTTTCTATTTTTTGTGTATAAACGTTCTAATTTTTCTATGCTAGTTCATAAATGACATTATCATTAAAAGGTCACGTGTTTTAAGGCTTTCAGAAAAAAATTGTACGGCTGCTAGCAATTATGCTTCACCATATTAACTGTCAACACGTCAGGCTGACAATAAATTGATTAACACGTCAGAAAAACAAGACTCCATGGATACGAAATGCTTATATACAACATTTTATAAGTAATATTTGTCTCAAATAAGATTAATTTAACTTTAAATTTGCTAATTCTTCTCAAATAACGTTTCAAAAACATATATTTTATTTTTGCAAGATTTTTAAACCTAGAATTAATTTTTGTTTACAAATGTGTCAAAATAGCGATTTTATCGATTTTACTGAAAAAAAATCGATTCCAATCAATATAATTTATGCTTGAAACACACTACAGAGTATTTTGCTTAATGGAAATAGTAAATTTTAATCCTTCAGCTTTCAATTAAAGCTAAAATTAGAGCTTAAAGAAAGCCTTTTTCATTTTTAAAAATTACGTATCGCGAATTACTGGAGATACCTACACCACACAGTACAAAAAATGCCAATAAAGAGTAGATTCAACACGGAAGCCAACATCAAGTGCCTTGAGGAGGTAATGATGCCCTGGGTCAAGAGGGTGGCTACTGGAAGAACCTATGTCTGGCAACAGGACTCTGCCCCATGCCACACAAGCAACAAAACCCAGTCATGGCTGTCAGACAATTTCTGAGACCAGATCACCCATTACATTAGGCCATCTAACTCCCCAGACTATAACTCCCCTGATTATAATATGTGGGGCGCAGTTGTGCGAAAGACCAACAAAACTTCTTGTAACACCAAAGATGAACTGAAGGCAAGAATTGTAGCAGCATTCACCAACTTAAAGAAAGAGACCGTCCAGAAGAGATGCAGGAGATTCTGAAATTATCTGTAGGTCGTGGTTGAAGCAAATGGCGATTTCATTGAATAAATCTACTCATTAATATTTCAAGATATTTTGTGTAAATATATCTGCTAAGATGAGATGTCACGGTTATTTTCATTTTTGCGTAACTTAGACTACAAATTATCTACCGCACCCTGTGTGTATATATATATATATATATATATATATATATATATATATATATATATATATATATATATACGTGTGTGTGTGCGTGTGTGTATGTGTTAAAGTTGTCAGAATATATATATCTGCGTGTGTGCGTGTGTGAATAAAATAGACAATCGGAATATATACATATATATATATATATATATATATATATATATAGGATATTTTTTGAGAACTTTTTTAATGAGGTGTGAAAAATATATACTGCGTGAATGATTTGGTAAATGGATTAGATTCCAATTATATTTTCTCTAAAGCACTTTAAGAAAGATGGGTTGGGTTTGTCGTCTTAACGTGTTTTTCAATCTTTGTTAAAGTCGGATATAAGTCATATGGGGCAAAAATCGTCAAAATCAAGCCATAAGTCCGGTTCGTAGGCAATGGTTTTTGAATAGCTTGCGAGTATCCACGCGGAAGTTTGCCCCCTGCTGTGGGGATCCTACCCCTTTGCAGGGGATGCAGTTGCCGTATTCTAAGCCCTGCCAATATATCAGTTTTGAAATATTATTGTTATACAGATTTTAAAAGTAAAATAATGAACTTGACTTAGATAAATATATATTCGTAAATTCTTTGTAAAACTTTGGTCACAACTAACTTGCAAACTTTTCCTGAGATGCCATCCAATTCATCCAAAAAATCAACAACTGATAAAAATCTGTAAAATTCAGCGATGTGCCTGAATGATTACGAAAAAAGATTTTTGCCTCTGTTTTTCAAGGCAAAAATCCAATTAATTTTGTTTATGCTTTTGGTTATTTATATTTAACTCTCTGTATTTATTGAATTTTATTTGGTTTCCTCAAATTGGGTTAGACATTTTTTTTTTCATATTAATTTTATCTGCCATTTTATTTCGCTATCTTCAGTCATCTTTCAAACAACTTCATAATTCTAGCATTCCAGAAGTTTTTTTTTATCTTTTTTGCAATCTTCCATGTAACTGAATAATTTTTTTATGAAGCGAATTCTGCAAAGATTGACAGAAATGGTAGGCCAACAATGGTGCAAACCGGACATATGTCTACTCTGTATATATTAGGCTGAAAAAGATAAATGTCTATTTTAGCGTTGCATTAGTGCATCCCCATATTTTCATAATTTGAATGTCCAATTTATCTGGCACCTACTGTCAGCTGTGAAATTCAGTGTTCAAAACTAGCAGCTCGGAATGAGAATTCGGAGAGCCGAGTTCGAGTTCCAGTCGGGTTCGTGATATTTGATTATACGCAAATACACTTAAAAAGGTATTAAAAAAGTATTAATCCATCTAATCTCCCTTCTCTATGGTTAAAATAGGAAATGTGTCTAGGAGAGAATCTCTGAATTCACGACTGAACTGTATGATCCTGGGATCAAATCACGGGCTGTCTTTTGACAAGGTATAGCACTCAAAAACATGTAATAGTGCCCTTGTATCTCTTAATATGTGCGCAATCGAAATGCGCCTATGACGAAGGAAATTCCCGGTGGACGATCTTGATTGTTCATTATATACAGAATTCGGTGTAAGATGGCCCAGAAAGGAAAAAAAAACTTTTTGCTTTTGACTGTAAAAGAGAGAAATCATATTTGACAAAACACTTTTGAAATGTTTGATGCTTAACAGTACGATACGTTCTTAGATGTGCAGGTGGTGTATTATGAATATAGTCTTGAACAGAGAAATCAGAGATCCAGGTTCAAATTCCATTTGAATTCGTTAATTTCACTTAGGTACAAATAACATTGGAGAAAATAGCGGTACAGTCTAAACTCTCTGACTATTGGTTGGCAACCAGCCTAGAAGAAGGAAAACACTGAATAACAAACTGTATATAACCCTGGGACTAAATCACAGCAAATATATGGAAACCAGTGAAAGCAGCGACAGTGTCCGAATCTAAAAAAATAAATAAAACAGATTGTGTGGCAATGAACTGAAATGTTATCTCGCTAAAAGGGTCCTTGATACTGAACAGAGTATGAGATCGAATTCTTCAGAGTCAGATGGAAACCGTAGAAACACATAAAGTAGCGCCTTGTTACATCTTTACGTTACTACACTCAATAACTAAGAAAAGTATCAGAATAAAATTATTGGCAAATGTTGTCAAAATGTTTGAATGATAAATGATAGGGAAAGAAATCGACGATACTGAAACAATAGTCAATGATAAACAAAATAAACATTACAACTCAAAATACATTTCCAACAATTTCGAAAATTACGTCCTCTTTCATAAAAAGAGAAATGTTACGCTTAAATATAAATGAAGAAATAGTCATGCCAGTGAATAAGAAATTTAACAAATACAATGTATTAAATTACTATAACAATTCCTAGTGATAATAGATATTCTTACTAAAGTAGACTTGCTAAAATACTTATTTTAAAAATAAAACCAAAGAAACAATCACTTTATACATCGAATTAAAAAATATGTATTTTAATAATTAAATAGTGTAAATGAATAATAATATAACAAGATTATAATATAATTGATATAATGGAATATGCGTACACCTGTGTTCCTCCTCACTGGAATATGATTGGCTGGTGTCCATCATAAATACAGACGGACGTGTAGGAGAGTCAAAGAGCCTTAGTCTGAGAGCTAAGTCTATAACGACGCCATTGATCTACACTTCTTACCTGCCACTACGACGCGTACCAGTCGACTACTGCTACCATATTCTACTTGGTTATAGTAGCCAAAACCACTTAGCTACTTCGTTCAAATATATCCCTTTACAGGGCATATCAATAATAAACAAAGAAAAATTTAACAATAAAAAAATGATAATTAAAAACTTTTTTTTAATCTAACATCACTTTTTTTTGTGCTATAAATAAACACGTCCGTTCACTCCGACATCAACGTCTATCCTTTCAAGATAGCTAATGAACAGTAATAAATAGATAGATAGATAGATAGATAGATAGATAGATAGATAGATAGATAGATAGAATAAAGAGACTGTGATAGATAGATAGATAGATAGATAGATAGATAGATAGATAGATAGGATAAAGAGACTGGGATAGATAGATAGATAGATAGATAGATAGATAGATAGATAGATAGATAGATAGTGATTTAATTTCACTTCAATAAACACTTCAACCAAAACAAAAAATAGTATCGTATTTTCTTCTTCGTCATTGAAGATCAAAAGATTTTATTGTTTGCTGCGCATACAAAAAAAAAAAAAAAAAAAAAAAAAAAAAAACAGCGAAATAATTCGAAAAGAAAACGATGCGACTGATAATATTCGGAAAATAAAGATTTAAAAATAAAACCCTGAGAAGATTGAATGCCAATTGACAATACAAAAGAAAGCTTTTGCTTGGACATATCGATGACTTGTTGCTTTTCGCATGCGATTTTTTGTTGACAGTATGATACAAAAATGTCTACTGGTCAATGATTACTTCCCTTTGGGTATTATCATGTCAGCAGCAATACCTACAATATAAAATATATATTATAAAGAAATTTTTGATGAACAGACTTAGACATAAAATAAAAACCCGGATAATGAAGATCTAGGTTTGTATCAATTGTCTTGTCATTGCCTGAGACACACGATCAATTTACTAATTGATTGATTTTGTCCGACTGTAGGCAAGAAGCCAATAGAAAACGTCCATCGGTTTATTTAGCAGACGATCACTTCAGCGTTTTCTTTGATGCAAGGTTTGTGTTTTTTCAGTTTTTTGGGGGGGGGGGCGGGGGGTTAGTCTGAATCATTTTAACTTCATGACAGAATCATTTTTATTTTTTCATTCAATTTATAATGATCCGTTTTACTTAATAACCCGATATCATAAATATACAAGATTTTTTTTGTTTTTTCACACGTCATTTATTTATTTTTCAGAAAGTTTACCCTGTACAAGGCTGGAGGTCACTCAAGGTAGATGGTTACTGGTTAATGCGGGTTAGTAAAAAGTATATGTACAAGTCTCTGTAAGTAAAGCCGTAATCTCTCTCTCTCTCTTTCTCTCTTTCTTTCTTTCTCTCACTCTCTCTCTCTCTCTCTCTCTTTCTCTCTCTCTCTCTCTCCCTCTCTCTCTCTCTCTCTCTGGACTCTTGTATAACACTCTGAGATATCCCTGTGTCTGTCGCAGTAACTCTCAACCTGTCTCAACGTATCTCAATATTTAACAGTCCCCCCACGAGGAATGTATGTGGCACAAGGCCGAGTTTAACGTGGGTTTCTCCGAGCCCGTAAGCTCGGCCAAAAATATACCCTTTAAACCCGCCTAGACGGATTCAGGGCCTGTCTACCTCCCCGAACGAAACCTTGCCCTTCGGCAAAGCTTCGTCCGAGTTCCTCTCTGCTAAAGCAGAGTTCGACAGACGTCGAGACTGTATCTCGACGGATCTTAGTATTTATCGATCCCCCCACGAGGATTGAATGTGGCACAAGGCCGAGTCTAATGTGGGTTTCCCGAGCCCGTAGGCTCGGCCAAAAATATAGCCTTTGAACCCGCCTAGACAGGTTCAGGCCCTGTCTACCTCCCCGGACGAAACCTTGCCCTTCGGCAAAGCTTCGTCCGGGTTCCTCTCCGCTAACGCAGAGAGTTCGACAGACTGTATCGAGACGGATCTCAACAGCAGGTATTTTCTCTGTCAGCATTAGTATACTTTGGACGAGTTCATCTTATGTAAAAAGAGGAGAGCCCCACAACAGTTACGTTAAGAGGTAGTTTGTATGGATAGGAGGGGGAGATAACGGTTAACCCCAGAACAGGTTAAGAGTGTAGTAATTGCGGAAGCATCCAATTGAGAGTCTGTTCCACGAAGAAGTGGTTTACAGGAAGAAGCTGTTTGAGTGGAACTTACTTCTAACTAATGGAATATGATTGGTTTGCTACAATATAAATGGAATGGCGGGTCCCAACCAAAAAAGATTAGACCTGGCGGAATCTAGGAATGTAGTTCATCTGAGCACTTTCCATGGAAATAGCGACAGAGCAGTAAGAGATTTTCCACATCCCGCTCGTGAGAGAGTAGTTGGGGTTGGAAAATAATTCATCGCCCACAAAGACTCAGAGATACTTTTGGACACTATCGATACTGGTAAGGTACAATCTGGACAACTCCTGTCCAAATATGACAACAGTACCCCATTTTGGGACTGATCTGACTCTTGTAAAGGTAGAAGATAACACAAGGAGTCAGGTACTTACTGGAGCGGTAAAAGCAGCCGACCATTTTTACCTACAACTTTAGAGATGGCTCGTATGTACGAGCTCCGCTTGAGTCCAAGCGCGAGTTTAAGGTCCAATAGTCTCTCATGGCACAGTACCTCTACAAGGTGACATGTTTATCGTGACTGGCGATATTTCAGTTGTTCAATGATGGAATGTAACTAGTTTGGTTTCGGAGGCATCGAATGTAACCTGTCAGTTAATATTAATATTTCCGTCACTCATTCAGCATTCATAATGAACTAACTTCCGGAAATGAAATTACTGAACACTTTTATACATTTGCTAACGGACCATCATGCTCTCCGGCGTTTTGACTGTTGTGCCCTTCGGCCTTCTTCAGGTGCCTCTCTTTATACTCGGTAACTTTCTTGGATTTTTTTTTATTAAAACCCTTTGTTCAGTTCATGAGGATATTTTATTCTAATTCCCCTTTTACATTACTAGGACATCATATCAGTTAATATTCACCAGTCTTTTTTACTTTTGTGTGACTTGTCTGTTTCTTTCCCTGAACAAGATCATGCGACTCTGTATCACTAACAAACACTGGGTTTGAAATCATAACCTCAAGGGAACTTGATATGTTTTAACCAACGCCTTAATTCATCAGGAAATGTGAATTCAATCACCTGAATTTAAAAAGAACAAAAAGTCCTAAAACGGTAGAAACGCACAGGCGACACAAACATATAAAGGCTCGTAAGCATTGATTTTTTAGATGAAGAATTATTATTGTTATTTGCTTTGCTATAATGATTCATATCAGTTAATATTCAACAGTCCGTGACGTCACCCTGAGCCTCTGTCCCCGTGCTATTCTGTGACGACCAATGTGACTTGGTATTGGTCGCGGCGCCAAATGTGACGTTCTAACCCTTGGCTGATTCGGATGGAAATCTGGTTAGATTCGGTATCAGCTTTGTCGTTCCCAGCTCGCCTCTAACGTCTGGTTACCGAAGTAACTGCTTTGATTTCTAGTCTTACCTACCCACGTTGTGATTTGATCCTAGGTAGACGAAATCAATCAGTCGTCGGGCCGTAGTGCAAGCCGAATTCGAGCAAAGGTGACACTGCACAAGTATATGTAAAAGCAAATAAAGTAACACCTCGAAAGAATAACAAATATCTTTATATCTGGTTGCTGAATACAGGACTGCGTCTTTCTCCCAAACCGCTTCTATGGATACGTGACACTTTGCGTTTGTTAGGCGAGTCTTAATATCTTAAGTTGTTTTTCAAGAAACTGGTTTTTGGTATCTTCAGGCGATATTCGTAAAACAAGTCGTTCTAAAAAATAAATTGTTTTTGGTTAGATGTCTAAGTCGGAATGCGTGGAAATCTTTCAGTCAGCTCCTGCGAGGCTGGTCTCCGAGCTCACAGCTCAACTGCTGCCGTCTGCCTGCTGTCCGCTACTGTCTGCTACTGTCTGGGGACGTTCGTTTATATGGACACCGGCCAAAACCGGGTGGGGGCCTGTCGTGGTTTGGGTTCCTCGATAATTTCAAATCCGCAATAAGGATTTTCTTTGTTTTCGGACAGGAAAATTTATCACTTCCCATTTTTGGAAGTCAATTACTTTCTGTTTTAGAGGGGTTCTTAAGGAAATCGTCCCCCCAAATTCTTCCTTTCTCATATTGGTATCTCACATCAATCCCCTCAGAGGGTGCCAACAGGTTTCCCTTCTTTCTCATATTGGTATCTCACACTAATCCCCTCAGAGGCGTCAACAGGTTTCCCTTCTTTCTCATATGTTTACCTTCGCCCATCGCTCACGCCACCATTCAGCCAATTAACACTCGGCAGTGTGGGTGTGGCTAGACTGGCCTCAGTTTACAATTATCGCTCAAAGAAAAAAATATCTTCCTTTTTCTTTTCTTTCTTTTCCCCGACCAGACCCCCACGACTCGTAGTGTGGTCCTTAATCTCTATCTTAACTGAATGTCATCTGGAATTCATCAACGATATTTTCGCCAAGTGATTATCGGGGTGGTCAATTGAATCTCTTGTTTTTCCTCAACGTCTTCGCACTCTGTCGCCAACAGTCTGTCCAGGTAACAATCTTTATCATGGCAAGGTCTGGACATAAAACAGGTGGTTCCCTTCCAAAACCAAATGATATCTCCGAAAGATAGTTAATGGTTTATTCTTTTCCTTTTTCTCTTCTTCCTTCCTTTTTCTTTGGGGTGGTCTCAGCTGATCCTTTTCTCGGTCGCATGCTCGACCCAAATTCTGATTATCTTCCAGTATTCCACTTGACCAATTTGAAATTTTCATTATTGCCATAGGCAGATTGCTATCTTTTATTCGCACTGTGCCATTACTCGCCGCGTCATGGCATAAATTAATTTTGACCATTCCGAGATCTTACAAACTTCCTATCTTCTGCGAGAAAAGATACTTTTCTTCGCAAATGAAAATAAAATCTTTACCACTTTTCTTTTGTTAAAAAAAAAACATCGCTCAGTATGTCTTTCGTGATAGCTTCTTCTCGCCTTAAGCATTTCTCGCTTTTAATTTTCATGCTTAATTAATTAGCCAAACTCTAAATAGTGTCACAGTCTTATTCGCTTTTTTATCGCTTACATACACAAGTTCAATGCAAAAAACAGACAAACTTCACGAAGGCGCGCAAGATTGGTGAATATTAACTGATAAAACTTATCTCCCCTAAGAATGGAAAAGAGGAATAAGAACAATCTATCATCGTAGAGTGGTTAGTTACGAGTTCGAAAATAGATTCCTGAAGATAACCGGGAGTGTACAACGGCCGAAACAATGTGAATATGCCAACAAAGATGAGAATGCTGGTTCGAATAGCAAAGTATGTAATAACGATCATTCCTCATCCCAAAGATTAAGACAAAAATTATAAAACACTATTATTTGTTGGAATACATCATCATCGTTAACATCATTGTCATCATCATCGTCATCATCATCTTCAACTACTTGTTTCTGATTAGAATACCAATATAATAAACAAGTTCCTCTTTATGTTTCTTTGTAGACCGGTGATTAGTGTATTATTGGTAGGACAGTCGAAAGACAACTTAAAAAAGCTTTTGTTTTGGATTTGCTTACTTATAATTTTGGTTCGGTTCGGATCGCTTTGTTTGTATAACGGCACATCAACTCCTTTGGGTGATTTAATGGCAAAATTTAATTTTCTTGGAAGTTTTAGTAATATTTTTTACTATTAAAATCTATCGTTAGAAATGTTTTTACTATTAAAATCTATCGCTAGAAATATTTTTACTATTAAAATCTATCGTTAGAAATGTTTTTACTATTAAAATCTATCGCTAGAAATGTTTTTACTATTAAAATCTATCGTTAGAAATATTTTTACTATTAAAATCTATCGTTAGAAATATTTTTACTATTAAAATCTAGCGTTAGAAATGTTTTTACTATTAAAATCTATCGCTAGAAATGTTTTTACTATTAAAATCTATCGTTAGAAATATTTTTACTATTAAAATCTATCGTTAGAAATATTTTTACTATTAAAATCTAGCGTTAGAAATGTTTTTACTATTAAAATCTATCGCTAGAAATGTTTTTACTATTAAAATCTATCGTTAGAAATATTTTTACTATTAAAATCTATCGTTAGAAATATTTTTACTATTAAAATCTAGCGTTAGAAATGTTTTTACTATTAAAATCTATCGCTAGAAATGTTTTTACTATTACAATCTATCGTTAGAAATATTTTTACTATTAAAATCTATCGTTAGAAATGTTTTTACTATTAAAATATGTTGCTGGTATTTTTAGACCTGGAGACAACGGCAATTAAGAAGTGGTTCCACACTCCACAAAACATTTTGATTCGGGACATAGCATGAGAGGCCGAAAAAATGAATAAGGATTCTTCTTTCAATCAAATCGTCTGACCACCATCCAGCCAGGAGGGCCCAAATATCTTATTCTCACAATTAAGCTGACATTGACACCAATCTGACATTCTCCCGTCTTACCGGCTCTGGATGACTGTCGACTTTTCAACTGGCCCAATATCGAATACTCCCGACCTTTTCTACAGAATCCCTAATCTATGCCTTTTATATGTAGTCCTCATCAAAAATAGTTAATTACACGTATACTTAAATTATTGTGATCAGATCACGGTATATTTTCATTGGTCAATATCTAACATTGACTAGTTCCTCACGAGTATTTGAGACTGGATCAAATCCAAGAGTTCGAATGTTAGTTTTCAGTGTAAGCAGCAGATAAACGCCCCTCCCACTTCCCGGAAGATTGGTGAAACACAAACTTCGTACATTTCATTCTCCCTATGTAACCTGTTTTTTGTCTTTATATCTCTCCTTCTTTACTATCTGAGGGTGGTAACGTGCAAATTAACCAAATAAATAAAATTCATTATCACTAGTAGCAGCTTATCGATAAATATGAAAACATTTCTCAATAGAAGGATTTTACAAGCAAGTAGTAGATTTGTGAGTCATTTTATACAACTTGAATAATTAACAAAGTGTTTTTCTTTTCTTCACTTAGCAGGGATTTAGTTAAGGAAATGGAAAATATAAACAGATAAAAACAGAAAAATAAATAAAAATGTATAATTCATGGGAAGATTTGCACAAAAATACGGATGTATCTGTGCAAGCCAAAGGGTCACTATTGAAAGGCAATGAAATTGACCTTATTTGATAATCGGGAAGTTCGTTTGAGTCATCTGTAAAAGATGAGATATAATCGGAAATTAGATCAGAAGGAATTCGACATAGTCAAAAGATCCTACCTAATAAGAAAGAAAAACCCGTAATTAAAATCACAAACAGGAAGATTCTCGAAAATTAAAGTTTTATCTGAAAAACCAATATGATGAGCTTGAATCGAGGACTTAAGCAGTTCTTAGTCACGTGCCAAGGGGCAACTGTCATTTGGCTCTGTCGTTTCTACTCCGTTTGGGCGTCAAGACGTAAGGAAAATCCAACCAGCTTTTGTCACCTTGCCTATTCTAGTCGCCACCATCGTGAAGAAAAGCAAATCATATTTTGTACAAAAGATAATAAACAACAGGCAACACTCGTCAATATTAATCCCTCTTTCTTAATTTACTCTTTCATTAAACATTGATCCACAAAAGGGATTGAAAAAACGGAATTAAGATCAAAGTCATATGGGAGCCTTACTATCCAAATCCGCTGAGGGAACGAGATGGAACCACTTCAAAACTGGAGAAAGTCATCATTCCGTATAACCCACAAAGATGACTAGCATGGCCAACATGAGTCACGGTTGACGATCCAGTAAGGATGATAGTGTTGGGGATGTGCAGAATTTATGAATTATGCTTGAAAGAATCAGAAGGAATTTATGTAGGTTCCATGACTTTCTGCATCCACAACAAATAAATAAACGAAATTTAAAATACGATCAAGAATAAGACATATTCAATTAGAAACTAATATAACATTTATATACAATTCAAAACAATATACAAGCAGGATAATTGGTATATGTTATGTTGGCAAAATGTGTATGATGTTTTAGGTTTCAGAATGTCTCTCTTTGTAATCGTTCGTTCATTTGCAGTCCGTTTTAGATTTGTGTTGGTATTAGAATTGTCAATATTAAGTTTCTTTTTAGAAGGAGTTCTTAAGGAGTGATCTACCTTTGACTGTAATGTTTTTAAGGTCGTTCGCACATTGATGTTTACTTAATAGGTAGTGAATATAATTCACTTTAGATAAGCAATGTTTGAAATCGACGTCCACAGAGTTAGTTGAGTTTTAATTGTGAGTGAGTCAGCGTTGATGTACCTTTGCGCGGTAAAATCGTGATTTCGAGTGACGTGGAGTATGTTGGCAATTTCTCTGTGGGTGTTCGTCACTGACTTGCTTGGGTCAGTCGGCGTCTTCTTTTATAAGTTCTGAAAGTCCGAAATCGGCTCACTTAAGTTTTGGCGCAATTTCGTTTTGCACGTGAAACTTTCAGAATATAGTGTCGTTGACCAATGAGATTTGTTGGTTCGTCTAGTACGGTTTTAATTGGTTGAAGTTTTCCGTACGTAGGCGTAAGATATAGACTGTTCTGTTACTAGGGGTGATAGATAGGAAAAAGACGAGTCTACAATAGGATCACATACCAAACGAAAGCAATTATCCACCCAAAAGATCCTGTTTGACGGGAAGATTTCTATGTTGTGATGTGATTACATAAGTCTACCTTGTAAAGAATGAATGAGTGGATCAAAAAAGAAACAAGGTTATTTTGGCTATACGAAGTTTCGACTTTATCGACAGCTCTTTACGTTTTATTACTTAAATATTTTACATAAAGATACAAGTGTGTGGCATAGAGTGAGGATCGAACTCACTTATTTAGAAGTATCCAAGGTTCTAGTTAAATCTTACAGAACTTTGAATAGCGCATATTTTAATGTCATACAGACTTTTGCCGCTACCCTTTATGAACTAAGTGTACAAACAGAAACTTAGTGAATATTTCAAAGGAAACAATGGAAACTTGATAAGAGGGTAAATAATTTATTTTTTCACTCGTTATTGGGTTTTCTTCAGAAGAAAAAGGAAATTGTTTTCTTTTTATTTGTCATTCATGATTTTTTTTTCATTTTCCGTCATTTATTTTTCAGCAAAATCAGAATATTTAGCATGTGATGGTGTAAAAAAAATAATCAGCCACCCCAGAAAATATATGTTATTGATTTGTTTTTTACGACTTATCAACCTCTTGCAGGTTATTTAAAGCCAGGAAATATTTTTAGATTGTAAGAATTGTTTTGGAGATAATAATGATATACTGATACAAGCCGTACTAATTAATCCATAGGTGGGGGTGAAAAGCTGGATTCATACCTTTCTCAAGATTATTTGCGCGTAAGTGAATACAACGAATTCGACTGGAATTAGAATTCGTCTCCGTTTTACAATTCCGACCCGTTATCCATTACACCAACTGTACATCCAAACTTACAACACAGTACTGACCAGGCTTTTGATGTTGCTTAACTTCGGTGATCTTATGAGAACCGGTGTTTCAATGTGATATGACCGTAAGTCTCCACTTCCAAAAACGATACAGTAATAAGATATCAAGTTAAAAAAAATCTATTCTCATAGTTTGTTTATTATACAATTTCTTATTCTTTTTTACTCAAAACTGTTTTTGAATGAATATTCTTTTTATAATGAAATGAATGTGTTATCTTTTTAAGCTGTAAAAAAAAATTATACAAAACTCTCTTGGCATGTTTTTCACTATTTCTTACGAGTTCTTTTTTCCTTGCTTCACTAGGGAATTTATGTTAAAACATGTACAAATTATGTCTATGATTGAATCTTCTCAATGTACGAATATCATTGGGAAATAGAAAAGCAAAAAAAAGTGTATGAAAACAAAAAGCAGGACATATTGTTCAGCGCTTTCGAAAGAGACAAAAAAATTTATTCAGAAATTCAAGAGAGTTCGCTTCATATCAAATATACAATTTGTTCATCACACGACCCTTACATATGATCTTCTCCCAAATAAAATAATCGACTAAATAAAAAGGATCAAAAATAAAAATGAAAGAAAGGGAAGAGAACGATAAAATCTTTTGTGTGGAATGAAGAACAGCGGCAGAGGGTGGGAAGGTATTTTGGAATATCGACTTCTATATGGGTCATGTATACTGATACATTGTTTCCAGAAGGAATTTTATTAACAGTAATAATGAAATACTTGGAACATTATGAATGAAAAAGTGTCACGTGATGCATTTGCCTGATTGGTGATAGTGAGGGTCGTGGTAATGAAGGTCAAGTTAACTTAGTGAGTCTAACGTCATTTCAACCCATTGGGGTCATTTAATTTAATGTATATCTGGGTTAATACCTGGGTTATCTAATGAATCGTCAAAAGTGCAAACATATGTGCGCTTTCAGTCACTTAGGTGCCATACGTGATACCACGCTTTCGACGAGGCAGATTTTTTTCCCTCGGTATGTTGCCATTACTTTCTACGGTAGACCAGTTGCTATCCAAGGCTATAGAACCCGGTTTGTCCTGCTATTTGCCAAAGATGGGGGGGGGGGAGAGAAGAGGGTAGAACTGAATGAAATGGATTCGAACTTGGCTGTCCGATTCCTCAATCCGAGGCGAAATGGTAGACACGGATCGGTTTGCACTAGAGTGAGAAAAAAAAAAGATATCGGTAAGCTTTGCCTGATAACCAAAACAGTACACATAGATCAGGTTTACACGAGAGTCTACAAATATTAGGTTGGTGCAAAAATAATGTCGGTTTTTGACGTTAAAAACCGACATTATTTTTGCACCAACCTAATAACAATCCAGAATGTAGCCTCCTTTTTTAGGCGGTGGTTTTACCTCTCTTCTGGAAATATAGTCGACGGGCTGGAGTAAAGGATAGCGGCTTGGATTGAGGAATCAGAGAGCCAAGTTCGAATTCCAGTCGGATCAATTACATTCACTTACGTGATAATACCTTTCGGGAAGGTATGAATCCTCTTCTTCTCCCTCTCACTATGTGTAAATAGCAGGACAGACCGAGTTCTATAGCCTTGGATGGCAACTGACCTGCCACAGAAAGAAATGGCAACCTACTGCGAGAAAAAATCTGCCTCGTCAGTCATTTATCGAAAGATACATGATCGCCTAAGTGTGTATCACGCATGGTACGTAACTGATTCTAAGCCCCGCTGACGAGTCAAGAAGAATTTATATTTGTTTTCCTAGAGTGTGTGGTAGGGCTATGTAGAACATAAAAGTTTTTTTAACTTTTTTTTTTATTTTTGTTGAAGTGACGAAGAGTTGTCAAAAAAACAGATAGGAGTATTACCACCCACACCCCGTCCCGCTAAACCAGAGGTGTCATTTCAACGTTGTCCCCGTTTACGTCCAAGTAGACAGAGAGATAATATCTGTAAGCAAAAAGTGTGGTTCAATTTACTATTGCTATACTCTTTTCACCTGCTTCAATTGTGTCGTCGATCAAAAATAGCCTCGACTGTCTGGTTGCTTTCATAGAAAAGATGCAATACTCGCGGAAGAGAGTAGGTCATTGACACAAAAGAGAATCAGCCTTTATCAGACAGAGTTGTCTTTCTTGTCAGTACCTTCCTATCTTTTATTTGGAGGTTAATTTAATCTGTCTCCGAAGATAGGAAGAAAATGCTTTGAGATTTCTTTACGCCGAGCACACACACACACGTATGCACACACGTATACATAAAACACGCAGCCGGATATTCAAAATACTAAAAGATGAAAGAAGATAATATTGGAATAATGTGGTCTTCCCTAATGAAATTTACGCAAGAAAGCAGCAAAAAGTAAAACCATTGGTGCGTTAAGAAACGCTGAAACTATGTCTTCGTTTGCGACGAGAACAAATAATGGCGTCCAAGTGTATGTGTGCAGGCTAGATGCCTGTGTGCTTGTATTAGTGTCAGCTTTCAAGTATTTCTATGGGTAACGTTAAACAAATATTGTTGTGATGAAAAGCACGGTTTTATGTATTATTTATTCCGAGAAAGTTGACCTCTGTTTTTTAAATTTTGTCTTTCATTATCAACACCAAAGTGCACTTGCTTGCGTACGTGCTGATGGCGCAACAGTTATTTAGAACCGCTGTAGTTCAAGATATTTCGAACGACTTCGCAGTTGTTATCAAGAGCTTGATATACATATTCAGTGATGGCTGTTAGCACATCAACGGTAGACCTGGCGAAACGGAAGCCATATTTGTTTGTCAGAGAGTAAGCCGTGAGAGGTAAGATGTTTAACCACTTCAGCATTGATTAAAGCTTCGAATAATTTACCGAAAAGCGGTAAGAGCCTAATATGGCGATAGTTAGTGGGATCAGAATGTTCTCCAGAGTTCTTAAAAACAGGAACCACACAGGAGAACTTCCAAAAAGCTGGAAAACAGGAAGCAGAGAGAGAAAGGTTGTAGAGTTTGGAGAGAATTGGAGCCAGCTCGAGAGCCCATTCCTTTAGGATGATGTCTGGGACCCCGTCACCTCAGCTTGCTTTATGGGAGTCTAATTTAGAAATAATGTCTGAGACCAGTGATGGGGTTATGCGCATATCACTCAGTAGAGTCTTTATTCTAGGGAGGAAATCAGGTGAAGGTACTCCAAATGAGTCGAGTGTTGAGTTGGAAGAGAATTTCCGTGTAAAACATTCAACCTTATCTGCTGTAGATGTCAGGACTTCGAATTGATTGAACTGAGGAGTTGGTCAGCATACTCTAGAACCGAACTTACAAGATGCTATACGTTGTTTCATTTTATCAGCAAACAGTATCTTCACTTCTTTGAGAACAGGCTTGCACTCATTACGAGCAGAGACAAACAGTCGTCTGTTTCAATCAGGCGTGTTGCTCTTATACAGCAGGAAGAAGTGACTCCTGTGGACTATAGCAACCGAGCATGCAGATGAGAACCAAGGAATTGAATGGGATTTAACTTTGCTGAAATCAAAGCATCAATGCCGGCTCAACCAGGAGGAGACATCAGACGCATATTTTTAAACGGGATGATTAAAACGTAATTCCAAGGGAGTCACGAAGGAAATCACGGAACAAGTCCCAATCCACTCGTTGGTAGCAGAAAGATATTCTGTTGGTCGGAGATTCTTGGCTGGCAGGGGAGCGAAAAGAGATGTTTACAGACACTACCGCATGATCAGAGTTGCCAAGAGGGCAGAGCTGCATAGTATGACATGAGTCTGGTAAAGAAGAAATCTTAAAGAAATGCGTATCCATCAGGGTTACCGGGAAAACGCGTGGGGAAGTCAACCGCTTGCGTGAGAGATTGAGTAATAAGAAGTTCAGAGTTTGGATGTCAGCGAGGTCAGTGACAGAGTGTTTAAGTCACCTGGCATGGTGGGCATTAAAGTTACCGAAGACAAACATATATGCAAACGCGTGTAAGGAGATGGGGTTGTCTATTATCAGAAATACTATCTATTAGGTTGGTGCAAAAATAATGTCGTTTTCTCACATGTGAGAAAACGACATTATTTTTGCACCAACCTAATATCACGCAACAGTCATGAGAGAAAGGGCAACGGTAGAGAAAGAAGAGATAGCTGACTGAGTTTAGTAGAGAGATACGGAGACACATGTAAGAATGTTCTGGAGATTCCAGCGGGAGATGTTCGCAGACATAAACTCCTAGACCATGCATGTGGACATTAGAGTCCTTCCTAAAGAGAGGAAGATAGCAAGAAATCGAGATGATTGAAGAGTTAAAATTAATTTCACAGAGAGCTAGAATGTCCGGAGACTTTTTGAAGAGGAACGATTCCATACTGCAGAAGTTGGTACGAATACCACGAATGATGGAGAAAGAAAGAAAGGTTAAGGGGTGTTTTTTGTTGAGCTGGTTTAGTTTTATATCTTTGGTTGCTTATAGTCATGGTGAGTTATCTTAGTAAGTAATAGTAGCAGTCGGTCGTTTAATGTAACATGTGCGGGAAAGGAACTGCGGCAGACTGCAACATAGTAGTGAGCTCGGGGTTGCCCACTGAAGGTACTTACAGGGACACCCTTCCACATTGCGATGCAAGAACCCCGATCAGAGTAGTCTTTCTCCTTGACTGGTTGCCTACTCAACACAAGAGACCCAATCTGACGTGTTATTTAACACACAGCTGAGAGAGAAAAGATGTTGCCACACCTTCCTCCTGGATATTTGTGCGAAAGTAAATGTCACGAATTCGAGCGAAATTCGAACTCGGTTCTCCGCTAACCGTTGCACCAACGCACACATCAACATAAATAGAATTAGGTGCATTTGCACAGCGAAAAGACAACATTTACTAAGAGCTACAAACACACGCTCTGAAGAGAGACACATAAAAGAAGAAAACTGCGAAATCAAGTGGAAGCAGGGAACTGATAAAGATGCACCTTCCTTGCTTTCATTTTTATTTACTCAAGGTTCAATGGCGTCGTGATGCCGCTTCCCGCCATAGCACTTACCCTACATGCCATCGAAATACGCCAACTGGATGTCGAAAATACTCGTAAAATATGCAATATCCTACCAATGCGGTACAAATTTCTATCTACGGTGCAAGTCCGATTAGTTCAGAATTACATAACTGAACTTGTTTGGAATCAGGATGAATTCAAACGGGCTCTAAGTGATTTCATCTGTAACTGAAAGGTCAGGATATTTTACGAACAACAGTAAAGTTTAGATATTCTGTCTTCAATTCGGTCACCCGCTGCTCAAATTTCGTGAGAAAAGAAATTAAGCAAATAAATAAATAAAAACATTCGATATTAAGTGCCACACCACCAAATGTTAAAGACTTCCGTTCGTGGGCAGAATTACAGTTGAAGTCGGTTATGAACCATCCGTTAATGGGTGACTAGCTCTCAGTCGAAGATGTAGACAGTCAGTCACGGAGTAGAGACAGTTAAAGTCAAAGATAGATAGAGGTGGGGGCGGGGCTGGAATTCTCGCTGGGCGAAGGGAAAATCTAGTCCGTTTGTCGTGAGAGAAGACAGGAGTAGCAGTGAAAATGATGTCACTTACCTACCCCCAGACCATGTTTGGTGAATCCGTGAATTAACAGGAAATAGATCGAAACAGGATTCGTGTTTTCTTTATTCCTCATAGCTTTATTTCACATGCCGTTCCCTTGTGAACGTACATCGGTCCTTTTCTCAGTTTTTGTTCCTAAGAACACAAACGTGAATCGAAACAATGTGTAGTGATTTATTCCGTTGGAGGACCATAGTTGTATGTTTATATATTCATGAATGAAAGATTCCTTCGGGAGATTACTTAAAAAATATGTAATATCCTCTGGTATAAATATTAATTCAAAGAAGCTTTATTTAATTCAATAAACTTTAAGGAAGCTTAGAAACTTAAATTTCTATTTGATTGGATTCAAAAAAAATCTGCCTTTGTTCTTTTCATGGATATGACGCTAGGCGACATCAAAAACTAAACCCGTGTTAAACAAACGAACAGTGGATCTACGAAGATAGGTCAAATCATCAAGGATAACAATGCTTGTGTTAATTAATATGATCAAAAGAGCGGAACAAGTGAAAAAAAAATGGCTCTGTTGTTGATTACTGATTGAGGATTTAATTGGCATTCAACCAGGGAAGCAAAATTTGAAAGAAAATCGGATCGTTATGGAATTTACTGGAAGGCGATAAGCATTACTGAGATTTAGGAAAAGAAATAAAAAAAAGAACCGCGATAAACAAACAAAAAAAAAATTCTCTCTCTCTCTCTTTCTTTTTCTCTCCTATCATATATTGATCTTTCTATATATATATATCTCTCTCTGTCTTCTTTTCTCTCTCTGTGTTTTATCCTGACTTTCTCTCCTCCATTTTTTACTCTCTTATTTAATTTATCTTCCTAATCTTTGTACATCTATCACTTTCTCACTCTCTCTCCCTCTTTCTCTCTCTCTTTCTCTCTCTCTCTTCTTTCGATTTCATTTTCTCTCTCTCATTCCTATTTTCCCCTACTCTTTGTCCATTTGATTCTTTTTTTTATTCCACTACCCCCTTCTATCTCTCTCTCTCTCCATATATCTCTCTCTTTGTCGATTTCTAGTTTTCTTTCTTCGATTTCCTTCTACCACTCTCTCTTACTTACTCTCTCTCTCTATCTCTCTGTCTCCATATGTCTTTCTCTTTCTCGATCTCTCGTTTTCTTTCTTCGATTTCCTTCTACCACTCTCTCCCTCTCTCCATATGTCTCTCACTTTCTCGATCTCTCGTTTTCTTTGTTCGATTTCCTTCTACCTCACTCTCTCTCTCTCTCCATATGTCTCTCTCTTTCTCGATCTTTCGTTTTCTTTCTTCGATTTTCTTGTACCTCTCTCTCTCTCTCCCTCTCTCTATGTGTCTCTCTCATTCTCGATCTCTCGTTTTCCTTCTCCGATTTCATTCTACCACTCTCTGTCTTTCTTCATACGTCTCTTTCTTGATCTCTCGTTTTCTTTCTTCGATTTCCTTCTACGTCTCTCTCTCTCTCTCTCTCTCTCTCTCCATATGTCTCTCCATTTCTCGATCTCTCGTTTTCTTTCTTCGATTTCCTTCTACCACCCTCTCTCTCTCTCTCTCCATATGTCTCTCTCTTTCTCGATCTCTCGTTTTCTTTCTTCGATTTCCTTCTACCTCTCCCTCTCACTCTCTCTATCCCTCTCTCTCTCCATATGTCTCTCTCTTTCTCGATCTCTCGTTTTCTTTCTTCGATTTCCTTCTACCTCTCTCATTCTCTCTCTCTCCATATGTCTCTCTCTTTCTCGATTTCTCGTTTTCTTTCTTCGATTTCCTTCTACCTCTCTCTCTCTCTTTCTCTAACTCCATATGTCTCTCTTTCTCGATCTCTCGTTTTCTTTCTTCGATTTCCTTCTACCTCTCTCTCCCGCTCTCCATATGTCTCTCTCATTCTCGATCTCTCGTTTTCTTTCTTCGATTTTCTTCTACCTCTCTCTCTCTCTCTCTCACTCTCTCCATATATTTCTCTCTTTCTCAATCTCTCGTTTTCTTTCTTCGATATCCTTCTACCTCTCCCTCTCTCTCTCTCTCTCCATATGTCTCTCTCTTTCTCGATCTCTCGTTTTCTTTCTTCGATTTCCTTCTACTTCTCTCTCTCACTCCCTCTCTCTCTCTCCATATGTCTCTCTCTTTCTCAATCTCTCGTTTTCTTCGATTTCCTTCTACCTCTCTCATTCTCTCTCTCTATCTCGCTCTCCATATGTCTCTCTCTTTCTCGATCTCTCGTTTTCTTTCTTAGATTTCCTTCTACCTCTCTCTTTCTCTCCATATGTCTCTCTTTTTCGATCTCTCGTTTTGTTTCTCCGATTTCATTCTACCTCTCTCTGTCTCTCTCTGTCTCTCTCCATATGTCTCTCTCTTTCTCGATCTCTCGTTTTCTTTCTTCGATTTCTTTCTACCCCTCTCTCTCTCCATATCTCTCTCTTTCTCGATCTCTCGTTTTCTTTCTTCGATTTCCTTCTACCTCTTTCTCTCTCTCCATATATCTCTCTCTTTCTCGATCTCTCGTTTTGTTTCTCCGATTTCATTCTACCTCTCTCTGTCTCTCTCTCTCTCTCCATATCTCTCTCTTTCTCGATCTCTGGTTTTCTTTCTTTGATTTCCTTCTACCTCTATCTCTCTCTCTCTCTCTCTCTCTCTCCCTCCATATGTCTCTCTCTTTCTCGATCTCTCGTTTTCTTTCTTCGATTTCCTTCTACCTCTCTCTCTATCTCTCAATATGTTTCTCTCTTTCTCAATCTCTCGTTTTCTTTCTTTGATATCCTTCTACCTCCCCCTCTCTCCCCATATGTCTCTCTCTTTCTTGATCTCTCGTTTTCTTTCTTCGATTTCCTTCTACCTCTCTCTCTCTCTCTTTCGCTCTCTCCATTTGTCTCTCTCTTTCTCGATCTCACGTTTTCTTTCTTCGATTTCCTTCTACCTCTCTCTCTCTCTCTTTCGCTCTCTCCATATGTCTCTCTCTTTCTCGATCTCTCGTTTTCTTTCTTCGATTTCCTTCTACCTCTCTCTCTGTCTTTCGCTCTCTCCATATGTCTCTCTCTTTCTCGATCTCTCGTTTTCTTTCTTTGATTTCCTTCTACCTCTGTCTCTCCATAGGTCTCTCTCTTTCGCTATTTTTCGTTTTCTTTCTTCGATTTCCTTCTACATCTCTATCTCTCTTTCTTCATATGTCTCTCTCTTTCTTGATCTCTCGTTTTCTTTCTTCGATTTCCTTCTACCACTCTCTCTCTCTCCATATGTCTCTCTCTTTCTCGATCTCTGGTTTTCTTTCTTTGATTTCCTTCTACCTCTCTATCTCTCTCTCCATAGGTCTCTCTCTTTCTCGATCTCGCGTTTTCTTTCTTCGATTTCCTTCTACCTCTATCTCTCTCTCTATCTCTCTCTCCCTCCATATGTCTCTCTCTTTCTCGATCTCTCGTTTTCTTTCTTCAATTTCCTTCTACCTCTCTCTCTATCTCTCAATATATTTCTCTCTTTCTCAATCTCTCGTTTTCTTTCTTTGATATCCTTCTACCTCCCCCTCTCTCCCCATATGTCTCTCTCTTTCTTGATCTCTCGTTTTCTTTCTTCGATTTCCTTCTACCTCTCTCTCCCTCTCTCCATATGTCTCTCTCGCTCTCGATCTCGTTTTCTTTCTTCGATTTCCTTTTGCCTCTCTCTGTCTCTCCATATGTCTCTCTCTTTCTCGATCTCTCGTTTTCTTTCTTCGATTTCCTTCTACCTCTCTCTCCCTCTCTCCATATGTCTCTCTTTTTCTCGATCTCTCGTTTTCTTTCATCGATTTCCTTTTACCTCTCTCTCTCCATATGTCTCTCTCTTTCTCGATCTTTCGTTTTCTTTCTTCGATTTTCTTGTACCTCTCTCTCTCCATCTCTCTATATGTCTCTCTCTTTCTCGATCTCTCGTTTTCTTTCTTCAATTTCCTTCTATCTCACTCTCTCTCTCTCTCTTCATATGTCTCTCTCTCTCGATCTCTCGTTTTCTTTCTCCGATTTCATTCTACCACTCTCTCTCTCTGTCCTTATACGTCTCTCTCTTTCTTGATCTCTCTTTTTATTTCTTCGATTTCCTTCTACGTCTCTCTCTCTCTCCATATGTCTCTCCCTTTCTCGATCTCTCGTTTTCTTTCTTCGATTTCGTTCTACCTCCCTCCCCCTCTCTCTCTCTCTCCCCATATGTCTCTCTCTTTCTCGGTCATTCGTTTTCTTTCTTCGATTTCCTTCTACCTCTCTCTCTCTCTCTCTCTCTCCATATGTCTCTCTCTTTCTCTATCTTTCGTTTTCTTTCTTCGATTTCCTTCTACATCACTCTCTCTCTCTCTTTATATGTCTCTCTCTTTCTCGAACTCTCGTTTTCTTTCTTCGATTTTCTTTCTACCTCTCTCTCTTTCCATATGTCTCTCACTTTCTCGATCACTTGTTTTCTTTCTTCGATTTCCTTCTACCACTTTCTCTCTCTCTGTCTCTCTCCATATGTCTCTCTCTTTCTCAATCTCTCGTTTTCTTTCTTCGATATCCTTCTACCTCTCTCCATATGTCTCTCTCTTTCTCAATCTCTCGTTTTCTTTCTTCGATATCCTTCTACCTCTCTCCATATGTCTCTCTCTTTCTCGATCTCTGGTTTTCTTTCTTTGATTTTCTTCTACCTCTATCTCTCTCTCTCTCTCTCTCTCCCTCCATATGTCTCTCTCTTTCTTGATCTCTCGTTTTCTTTCTTCGATTTCCTTCTACCTCTCTCTCCCTCTCTCCATATGTCTCTCTCTCTCTCGATCTCGTTTTCTTTCTTCGATTTCCTTTTGCCTCTCTCTGTCTCTCCATATGTCTCTCTCTTTCTCGATCTCTCGTTTTCTTTCTTCGATTTCCTTCTACCTCTCTCTCTGTCTATCGCTCTCTCCATATGTCTCTCTTTTTCTCGATCTCTCGTTTTCTTTCATCGATTTCCTTTTACCCCTCTCTCTCTCCATATGTCTCTCTCTTTCTCGATCTTTCGTTTTCTTTCTTCGATTTTCTTGTACCTCTCTCTCTCCATCTCTCTATATGTCTCTCTCTTTCTCGATCTCTCGTTTTCTTTCTTCGATTTCCTTCTATCTCACTCTCTCTCTCTCTTCATATGTCTCTCTCTCTCTCTCGATCTCTCGTTTTCTTTCTCCGATTTCATTCTACCACTCTCTCTCTCTGTCCTTATACGTCTCTCTCTTTCTTGATCTCTCTTTTTATTTCTTCGATTTCCTTCTACGTCTCTCTCTCTCTCCATATGTCTCTCCCTTTCTCGATCTCTCGTTTTCTTTCTTCGATTTCCTTCTACCTCCCTCCCCCTCTCTCTCTCTCTCCCCATATGTCTCTCTCTTTCTCGGTCATTCGTTTTCTTTCTTCGATTTCCTTCTACCTCTCTCTCTCTCTCTCTCTCTCTCTCTCTCTCTCTCTCCATATGTCTCTCTCTTTCTCTATCTTTCGTTTTCTTTCTTCGATTTCCTTCTACATCACTCTCTCTCCATCTCTCTATATGTCTCTCTCTTTCTCGAACTCTCGTTTTCTTTCTTCGATTTTCTTTCTACCTCTCTCTCTTTCCATATGTCTCTCACTTTCTCGATCACTTGTTTTCTTTCTTCGATTTCCTTCTACCACTTTCTCTCTCTCTGTCTCTCTCCATATGTCTCTCTCTTTCTCAATCTCTCGTTTTCTTTCTTCGATATCCTTCTACCTCTCTCCATATGTCTCTCTCTTTCTCGATCTCGTTTTCTTTCTTCGATTTCTTTCTACCTCTCTCTCTGTCTCTCCATATGTCTCTCTCTTTCTCGATCTCTGGTTTTCTTTCTTTGATTTTCTTCTACCTCTCTATCTCTCTCTCCATAGGTCTCTCTCTTTCTTGATCTCGCGTTTTCTTTCTTCGATTTCCTTCTACCTCTATCTCTCTCTCTCTCTCCATATGTCTCTCCCTTTCTCGATCTCTCGTTTTCTTTCTTCGATTTCCTTCTACCTCCCTCCCCCCCTCTCTCTCTCTCCCCATATGTCTCTCTCTTTCTCGGTCATTCGTTTTCTTTCTTCGATTTCCTTCTACCTCTCTCTCTCTCTCTCTCTCTCTCCATATGTCTCTCTCTTTCTCTATCTTTCGTTTTCTTTCTTCGATTTCCTTCTACATCACTCTCTCTCTCTCTCTTTATATGTCTCTCTCTTTCTCAAACTCTCGTTTTCTTTCTTCGATTTTCTTTCTACCTCTCTCTCTTTCCATATGTCTCTCACTTTCTCGATCACTTGTTTTCTTTCTTCGATTTCCTTCTACCACTTTCTCTCTCTCTGTCTCTCTCCATATGTCTCTCTCTTTCTCAATCTCTCGTTTTCTTTCTTCGATATCCTTCTACCTCTCTCCATATGTCTCTCTCTTTCTCAATCTCTCGTTTTCTTTCTTCGATATCCTTCTACCTCTCTCCATATGTCTCTCTCTTTCTCGATCTCGTTTTCTTTCTTCGATTTCTTTCTACCTCTCTCTCTGTCTCTCCATATGTCTCTCTCTTTCTTGATCTCGCGTTTTCTTTCTTCGATTTCCTTCTACCTCTATCTCTCTCTCTCTTTCCATATGTCTCTCTCTTTCTCGATCTCTCGTTTTCTTTCTTCGATTTCCTTCTACTCCTCTCTCTCTCTCTTTCTCTAACTCCATATGTCTCTCTTTCTCGGTCACTCGTTTTCTTTCTTCGATTTCCTTCTACCTCTCTCTCTCTCTCTCCATATGTCTCTCTCTTTCTCTATCTTTCGTTTTCTTTCTTCGATTTCCTTCTACATCACTCTCTCTCTCTCTTTATATGTCTCTCTCTTTCTCGAACTCTCGTTTTCTTTCTTCGATTTTCTTTCTAACTCTCTCTCTTTCCATATGTCTCTCACTTTCTCGATCACTTGTTTTCTTTCTTCGATTTCCTTCTACCACTTTCTCTCTCTCTGTCTCTCTCCATATGTCTCTCTCTTTCTCAATCTCTTGTTTTCTTTCTTCGATATCCTTCTACCTCTCTCCATATGTCTCTCTCTTTCTCGATCTCTGGTTTTCTTTCTTTGATTTTCTTCTACCTCTCTATCTCTCTTTCCATATGTCTCTCTCTTTCTCGATCTCTCGTTTTCTTTCTTCGATTTCATTCTACCTCTCTCTCTCTCAATATATATATTGATATGTCTCTCTCTTTCTCGATCTCTTGTTTTCTTTCTTAGATTTCCTTCTAACACTCTCTCTCTCTTTTGCTCTCTCCATATGTCTCTCTCTTTCTCTATCTTTCGTTTTCTTTCTTAGATTTCCTTCTACATCTCTCTCTCTCTCTCTTCATATGTCTCTCTCTTTCTCGATATCTCGTTTTCTTTCTTCGATTTCTTTCTACCTCTCTCTCTCTCTCCATATGTCTCTATCTTTCTCAATCTCTCGTTTTCTTTCTTCGATATCCTTCTACCTCTCTCCATATGTCTCTCTCTTTCTCGATCTCGTTTTCTTTCTTCGATTTCTTTCTACCTCTCTCTCTCTCTCTCCATATGTCTCTCTCTTTCTCGATATCTCGTTTTCTTTCTTCGATTTCATTCTACCTCTCTCTCTCTCTCTCTCTCTCAATATATATATTTATATGTCTCTCTCTTTCTTGATCTCTTCTTTTCTTTCTTCGATTTCCTTCTAACTCTCTCTCTCTTTCGCTCTCTCCATATGTCTCTCTCTTTCTCTATCTTTCGTTTTCTTTCTTCGATTTCCTTCTACATCTCTCTGTCTTCATATGTCTCTCTCTTTCTCGATCTCTTGTTTTCTTTCTTCGATTTCCTTCTACCTCTCTCTCCCACTCTCCATATGTCTCTCGGTCTCTTGATCTCTCGTTTTCTTTCTTCGATTTCCTTCTGCCTCTCTCTCTCTCCATATGTTTCTCTCTTTCTCGATCTCTCGTTTTCTTTCTACGATTTCCTTCTACCTCTCTCTCTCTCTCTCTCTCCATATGTGTCTCTCTTTCTCGATCTCTCGTTTTCTTTCTACGATTTCCTTCTACCTCTCTCTCTCTCTCTCTCCATATGTGTCTCTCTTTCTCGATCTCTCCTTTTCTTTCTTCGATTTTCCTTCTACTTCTCATTCTTATTTTCCTCCTACTATTTGTTTACTTATCTCTCTTGGTTTTATTCTTTTTTCTTTCTCTCCCTCCTCTCTCTCTCTCTCTCTCTCTTGTCCTGTTTCATCTTTTGTCTTTTCCATTTACATCTGGTCCATATCTCTCACCTCTTCTTATTCACCTTTCTCTCCCTTTCCTTTTCTCTTTTCTTCTTCTCCTTCTCCTACTTTTGCGTATAAATTTCTTCTCTCTCCCTCTTTGTCTCACTCTTTCTCTTTGTGTCTCACACACACACACGCGCGCGCACACATACATATACACGCACGCACGCCCGCCCGCCCGCACGCACGCACACATACCTTTTCTCTCACTACGACTTTACATCTTACATCTTGTTCATAGCTCTTATTTCTTCTCATTCTTCTTTCTCTCTCTTTTTTTTTCAATTATTTTCCTTCTCTCACTGTTTTTCCTAATATTTTCTTTTCCTCTCTCTCTCTCTCTCTCTCTCACTTTTCCTCTTACACTCTCTTTTTTTCATTATCTCTCTCTCTATCGTTAATTTTACGTCATTATTCTTTATCAAATTGACTTACTAACCACTGCTTTACTGCAATTCGTGTTTTCAGAGGAGTTCTTATTTTTTTTAAAGACACGTAAAGTCACTTGCTCGAGACATTAGACAGGAAATCGGAAATTAATATGAAAATCCATTGCAAAGAATTCCAATTTTTCTTTGTTAAATGTTTCAAAAAAAAAAAGGTCAAAATGAAACTGATACCTTATTTACTGAACTACATCAAAAGTGCTACGACCGGTGTACAGCCATACCTTCTAGCGTTAAAGAAACAACGGCTTATGGTTAACTTCATTTCTTCTCCCCCCAGTTAAAATGCATTTTGCTTGGTCAGTCATGTGATCCTCAACTGCCAATCAATGGAGCCCTGTCTTTACAAAGAGAGCCGTCTTTTGATAGAAGATGCATTACTGACTCGTGGATGCCTTTTATAACCTGTCGGACTTGTGAGTAAAGACAGCCTTTTGTAACTTTTGTCTACTATTTTCCTTCTCAAGTTTCGAAAGAAGGGAGGTAATACATTTCTATACTTTGTAACATATTTATATACTTAGCAGATTTTGTTTTTTAGTTTGTTGTTGTCTTTTTGTAGAAAATAAAACCATCATTTACGTTCTTCTGACTTCTACTTATCATAATCTATCTTGCACATTTATAAGTCTACCATTCATCCATGCATTGAATATTAATGTCACATCTTGCTTCTGCTATGTGTGTAGAGATCCATAATATAATACAAATAATCTGCAATTTTATCAGTCCTAATCTGGCATCTAGGTTTCAGTCATTTCCCACCGCCGTAATGTAACTTCTCTCTGCTCTTTCAATAAACACTTTCTCATAGTAATTGTTTTGATGAGCTTTCCTCTTTAGTATGTAGACTTTATAAATTTAAGCGTAGTAGTAGATTGGTGGCTAGCTCTCGTCATTTTACTGTTGAAATAGTTTTATATATACATTGTGAGACCGGAAACTACCTACACAATAGACTCTTCCAGGCCTATATTAAGTAGGCGACATAGCACTCTACGAGAGAGTGATGGAGAGTGACTCAGAGAGACAGTGAGAGTCTCGTACGACTACCAGTGTTGGACACTAACTTATAGTAAGCTCTGCTTACACTATCTCTGAACCTGTTGTTAATATATCTTTCTTACATCTAATCCGTGTTTTACTTCTGTGGGCCCAACTTTGGCACCCACATCAATATAACTGTACGTTTTATGCTAACAGCTTCTCTCGCACTTCTCGCTTGTAGAACGTCTAGATTCTTGCTTTCCAATTAACTTTGATCTTCAAACATTTAAATACAACGTCAATCGTCATGTTCTATTTTCTTAATCCCTGTTCTTTTAATGTTCTCTCTCCTTAATAATGTTTTTTGTTTCTCATAATCTGTCACGTTCAGTAACCTCTTGCGTCTTAGTGGCTTTATTGCCTTGATGGGGGTGAAACGATTAAATAAATATTTGCATTATAAATGTTTGAATAATTACCTGCTTTCGACGATTATATAAATGTCGCCCAACAGTGGTAAAGCAGCACTAAACACAAATCAGTCTGTTTAGATTTTGAAGTTCATGGCTAAAAACGACCGTTGGAATTCTGAACTTTTACAAACGATAGCATATCAGAAGTTTATTGTGAAATTTTGAACTAATAATTAGTTTCAACTTTATGAAATTTTATGTGCTTGAGATTAACTAGTGCTATGTCAACTTGTAATTATAATTTAGAAAGAAACGGAAAATGGAATTACAAACTTGACGGATTTATTTTTTACGGCTTATCAACCTGTTTAAGATTATTTAAAGACGAAACATATTTTTAGATTGTACGAATGTTTTTGGAGATAATAATAATTTTCTTACTATTTAACCCATAGCTGGGAGGACAAGAGGTGGCTTTATACATTTCCCAAAGGTGTTTGCACGTAAGTGAATATAGCGAACCTGACTGGAATTCGTACTAAGATTTCTGATGTTTCATTCCGAGCCTTTTTCCATTGCTCTACCCGCATACAGTACCCTGTTATTCCCGAGTATTAACCCATCTAAGTACTGGCCAGTTTCGACATTACTTAAATTCAGTGATCGGATGAGAATCGATTTTGCAACCTGATATGGCCGTAATCTACAAACGCAGTTTGATAAAAAAAAAATTAATCGTTACCCCTGATGCAATCATGCCACTAGACGCAAGGGGTTGCTAGGTGTGAAAGGGAATGAGAACATTTTAGTGAGGAGAATGGACAATAAAAGAATAGGAGATGGTTGCATCTAGTGAGTTCAACAGTAAAACGGTGGGACCTAGTTGCCAATCTAGTAATACGTTTAAATCCATGTAGTCAAGACACTAAGGAAAACAGCTCATTAGGACAATTGGCATGAAATTATTTGTAGAAAAGACAGAGGAAGGCCACGTCACGACTGTATGAAAATGACTGATACTGAGATGCCAGGTCAGGACCGATTACATTGCAGACCCTTCTTTGAATTTTTCTCAAGAATCTTGAGATATACAATAGGAACGCCAGACCAGATATGGCAGCAATATTCAATGCACAGACAAATGGCAGATTTATAAATGTGCAAGATGGATTCTGACGAGAAAAAGTGTTTATCAATGATAGTGAATCAACTTTCCTAGCAGTACGCGAACCCAGGAAGTTACAAAGTGTTGCACTCCTGGAGATTAACATCAACCATACTGAGGGCAAACAGAAAAGATATTTGAATACTTTCAGCATTTTAGTAAAATTTTTGAATTCTTCAAAAAATAGAGAAAAAGAGATCGATGAAACATGAGTATGTCATCTTAGCTATTGCAAATTTTACTAGTATATGAATATAGCTATGAGGTTGAAATTGAATCAACTTTTAAGCGTAATCAGCCTGTTTGCGGGACCTGAAATCAACATTCTAGTTTTTCCCTTAGTACAGACGCCAAATGCGACCTTCAAAACTCCGTTGCTAATTTAGCGGACTCTGTTTCCTCGCTAAGAGTGAACTTTAACGTCTAATGACGTGGAAAAGCATATCTTTACATGCCTTGTGTTTATTGTTATTTAACTCACAAACAATAAATGGATCTCTGTAGTCTTTGTTTTAGAACTGCTTTCTTATTCATCTTCCTTATAACCATTAAAATATAACCGTCCAAGAATTTATATGTAGCGATTGTTTTGTATGCAGGCTGAAATGGAGTTGCCATGACATTAGGTCGAAAAATGAAGAGGCAGGAAAGGCGAAAACGATTTGAAAAGAAGCAGGAAGAAGTTGTGAATGATATGTAGCTGAAATGCCGGAAAAACTGTCAGAAAAAGACTCTGAGGCGGGAAATTTCAAATAGTTGTGGGCTTGTGTTTAGTACAAGAAGGACAATAGATAGCCAAGAGGGAAAACCAATTTCTGTTGAAGGGTTGACAAGTTGCATTGGGATACGGTGATGCACTGAGCGCTAAAAGGACTACTGGAAAGTAACAGTATAATCCTGATTTTGGGAATAAGTAATCTGCTTGATTACCCTACTTGTCTGACAATGAACTTCTTTTTGCGGCCGCTAGCAGACATTGCCAAAAATCTATATAAAAGTAAAAGGAGTCAACTTTCATTGTCTTTTTTTTTCTCTCTTTGCACACAGGATGCCTTAGAGCAGTGCATTTCAAATTTTTAAGCAACCCCACACCTAGGACCAAATGAAAATATCACGGCACACTTAGCAAAATTTGTAAAGAGTATACATTATTTATGAAATAAAACCATAGATTTTTTTTTTAAATTTTGAATTAAACAATACAATTATATGAAAAAAGGTTAATAATCATTTATTCAAATAAAGGAAAATTTTAAAGTAGTTTAATCTAAATTTTTAAAAAAATACCTCTTTAAAAAAAAATTAATAATTGAAATAACACAAGTAAAGAATAGGGAAAAGAATTATTTGAAAAAAAAAGTTTAATACTTATTCATTTATTCAAATACAAACCCTGTACAGTTACTACTTCCACACACACATAATATATGGACGCCGTGACAATGTTTCGCGGCACACTTAAGAGGATCGCGCGGCACACTATTGTGCCGCGGCACAGTAGTTGAGAATCACTACCTTCGAATCAAAATGTGTCTTGTTTCCTCTCTCGAAGACTTTTCGTTAACATCTTTCTTCTTGATTCCTGTTCTTTTATTGTTCTCTCTCATATTCTTTCACATTCCTTGCATCTTAGTGCCTTTATTGACTTGCTTGGGGGATGATTTTTTTAAAAAATGACAAAGCATTAATTTACTTACTTATAATATTATTGTCATAGGTTTAAATAGTCACACACAAATACTAGTTCTGTCTGGAAACTATCCAGCCCTTTTGAAAATCTCAAGAATTGGCTGTACGGCCTTTCATACAACTTGACAATAAATCAGAGGGGATATTACTGCGCATGTGTGAACCGACACTCTTTTGTGATGTTACTCAATCGGTAGAGAGGATGTCATTTTGAAAGTTTATTTTGTAACCGTCACATTGACAGTGAATATGCATTAATTTTTGCTTCAAATTGCGCCACTGAAATTATTCGAATGATTAAGAAGGGTTCCGAGGATAATTCAGTGAGTAAAGTCCAGCGAAATTTTTTGTACAGACTCTTCCAAATTTGATCTGGAGTCCATTGAAAGCGATCTGATCTAGAAGGCTGTATACAAACACAATATTCGAAAACCTTTAACGAGCGCGGGTTACATTTTTTTTAAAATCGGCAAATTGCGGTTCTTCAAAAGCGTGCTAAACATCAGCAAACCGTCAATAGCCCCTTTATTCAACCAATTTGAGGTCCTGACCTCCTCAGCTGATAAGGCCGAATGCTTTGTTTGCAAGTTCTCATCCAATTCAACGCTAGACTCATCTAGTGTACCAACACCTGACTTTCCCCCTAGAACTGAGGCTCTGCTAACGATGGTATTGGACATCATCTCTAAATTAGACTACCACAAGGCTAGTGGTGGGGACGGGATACCGGCCGTTGTTCTGAAGAAATTTTCTTCTGAATTGGCCCCTCTCCTCTCTAAACTTTACAACGACTGCCTCACCGACTCTTGCTTTCCAGCCTCTTGGAAGTCCTCATCTGTTGTGCCTGTCTTTAAAAAATCTGGTGACTCTTCTGACCCGTCTAACTACCGTCCTATCAGTCTCCTACCACTCTTCGGTAAAGTCTTCGAGGCTTTAATCAACGCCGAAGTGGTTAAGCACCTTACTTCACATAATCTACTCTCCGACAAGCAATATGGTTTCCACTTTGCCCGATCTACCGCTGATGTGCTCACGGCCATAACTTAAATTGTATACCAAGCACTTTACAACAACGTGGCTCTAGACATCTCTAAAGCGTTTGATAGGGTTTGGCATGCTGGCCTTCTTCACGCCATTACAGGACGATTATTTGACAATACAATCATTCATGTCAAACCGTGAAATGAAGGTCGTTCTAAACGGGTTCTCTTCCGGCTCTTTTATCACGAACACTGGTGTCTCCCCAAGGCACTGTTCCTGATCTTCATCAATGACCTTCCCGATGTCATCAGTTCCCAAGTTGCCATCTACGCGGACGACATCACTATTTACTCCCGCCTCAATAATAAATCTAGTATCGTTGACAAAACTAACCTGACTGCTGATCTCGAAAAGGACCTCCAATCTGTGGTTGACTGGGGCAAGAAATGGCTTGTAAACTTTAATGCCTCTAAAACGAAACTGCTCTCCTCCACCCACTACAGAGAACCCTTCCTGCCTCCCATCAGAATGACAGATTCCCAACTCCTTGAGGGCACCTCGTTACACCGGCTTGGTCTCATGCTGTCCACTGACATGAGGTGGAATAAATACATTGAATCAATAGCTTCATCTACCGCAAGGAAAGTTGGCTCTCTGTGTTGTACCAGAAAGTTTTTCCTGTCCATCCTTAAAATCCATCCTTAAAATCTATAAATCAACTATCCGTTTTTGCCTGGAATATTGCTGTCATATATGAATTGCCCTAAAAAGAAAATTGACAATGCCTGAGTTAGAAAACCTTGAATTGTCCAAAAAGTTTCCGGACATTATCTCGGCTGGATTTTTTTTTTTTTTTTTTTACTAAATATCACATCAGCCACTTCTTCTAACCAAATCCACCCGCATCGTTCCTATTTAGCGTCTTGCGAATCCTGGCTTTTCCCAAAACTAAAATCACTATTAAAACAAGATTTCATACGGTAAGGATATTAAGGATTGTGATGCCAATACTAAAAGAAATCTGTGTATACTGCTTTGAACTATGGAATGAACGTTTAGATAATTTTTTTATTGTTGGATTTTGTTTAGCGGCATATCAACCTGTATGGGTTATTTAATACCGAAATCTAAATATTTTGAACACAGTTTTATGCCTTCAACTACAAATAAGATGTATTTTTGGTCATTTTTCTTTGAAAATGTATTGTTAGTAATTTTACTATATATATATATATATATATATATGTATTGTTGATCATTTTTTATATAAAAATGTATTGCTGGTATTTTTAGTATAAAAATGTATTTTTATACTTTCATGGTGTTTTGTTTTTGTTTGAGGGCTCAATATTTGCCCATAGATAAGGACCATAACAGGTACTACCACCCCAGTTCAGATTGAACTTGGGAACAATAGTAATTAAGAGGTGGTTCCACGCTCCTCAAAACCGCCAATCTCCCAATCAAAGGTCTTGCTGCCGGATGTAGTTTATCTTCATACCCAGGACTATTGAGATAAGTATGTGATACCCCAAGTGTAGTAACTTTAAAGGGATTATGACTACATTGGCCTAACTAGGATAATTTCCGTTAATGGTTAATTATTTTCCCGACACATCTCTTATGTTTTTCAGAAAATATAGATGAACACAAAATAATTTCATGTACATTATTGACCCAAAATGAAAATTTTAATGTTATACTTGAACGCATAGAATAATGCAACCAATATTATAAGGTCAATTTTTTATAACTGTTCTTTTCTGTGGCGTACCTAACGTTTGTGCTGCTTTGGGCGGTCGTAGAATTTGCTGCCCCCCTCAAGCAACATTTCAAAACTGTACAATATTTATAAAATATAAGTAAATATTACAATTACAACCATTTTTGAATGAAGATAAAAATGCAGCTGCAAAATAAAATGAGAAAATATATTTAAAGAAAAAAGCTTTTAACAATTTTTAAGATGAAATGTTATTACATTAATTAGGTAAACTCCATTAATTCGGTATACGTACGGTTTCAAATGATTTTTTTTAAATGAAAAGGCTTTCTTAAAGTTTTCATTTTTAGCTTTAACTGAAAGCTAAAGTATTTCAAATTTACTATTTCCAGTAAGCAAAATACTCGCTAGTGTATTTCAAACAGAAATTATATTGATATGAATCGATTTTATTTCAGTAAAATCAATAAATCGGCCATTTGAAAATAAAAGTTAATTCTCAGTTTTTAAAAATCTTGCAAAAATAAAATATATATTTCTGAAACGTTATTTGAAGAAAATAAAAGTTAAATTAATCTGATTTGAAACAAATATTACTTTCTTATAACATAAGATGATGTATACAAACATTTCTTAACCACGAGGTCTTCTTTTCCTGAAGTCTTGATCGATTTATCGACAGCCTAACGTTTTCGCAAATTAAGTATGGTAACGCAGAATTGATGATAGCAGACGATAAATTTTATGAGTTTTTTTCTACAAGGGGGAACAACCCTTAAAATACGTGACTTTTTAATGATAATATTATGCATGAACTCGCATACATAGAAAAATTAATTAATTTAAATTTAATCACAAAAAAATCGAAATTCTTTTTAAAAATATTTGGGGCCGTCAGATTGTAATAAGCTTTACAATGATTAATAAATATAGTTGTACTTAATAACAATAGTTACTAAGAGTTACACTATTGAAAATGAATTTCAAAATTATAAAAAAAAATTATAAAGACTTTATAAATTATTTCAAATTATAAAAACTTCATAAATTATTCAATTTAAAGTTGAAAAATATGAAAACAAATCTTGTAAAAAGTCATTTTTCATCGTAAAGATTTTTTTCTTCAGACAATATTGTCTTTAATATTCATAAAAGCAGTTAAAAGCTTCTCTAATAATCTTATTTTTCGATTCAGAACAGATTTTCGGTAAGACGGGGTCACGTTTTGCAAAACAAATTCGGTGATTTTAAATTCTTCAAAGAATTCTGCTTCTAATTAATTACAGTCACTAAAAGTTAATCACGTTGAATTTCTCAAGCTTTCTTAAAATTAAGTAAGGGGATGAAATACACGTAAAAAATTATTTTTAGCAAAATTTTCTAACAAAAAAATTCAAAAATAATTTTATTCATTTGTAAATACGCCCTGAAAATTTAATTAAAATCCGACAATTATTTGAGTTTTGCAAGTTAATATGTCTGTCACCGCAAAAAAGAGGCTAAAATTTGCTGTTTTGGTTTGCATTGTTTTTCTTGCGTAAGCGGTTGTTAGATATCCAAAAAATGCTTTGATCCTTCCTCTTAATAATAGCAAAAAGATTTTGTCGATAAAACTATGTTTTCATTACGTTTGGAGCAGATTTTCATCATGGTATGCTGATTTTTTAGCGATTTCCTGAGGGTACCGACATTAACAATTATTAAATAATCCCCGAACAAAAACTAAATCACAGTGTAACTTCCAAAATGTACAATGTATTTTCTTCCTCAATGTATCGTGTCTCTTCAAGACGTGGATGATCATGGCTCTCCATAATTTCCTCTCCTTTGTAGCTCTTACTAAATTTTGTCTTTTTCCTTTCTCTCTTTTAAACCCTATTCTGCCAAACATTTATACAAGCTCATTAAGAAGATTATGTGCTCTCTCTCTCTCTGTCTCTGTCTCTCACTCTCTCTTTCCTCCACTCTTTTTCCTCTCTTTTCCTATCTTTTCCTCTCTCTTTTCCTGTCTTTCCCTCTCTCTTTTCCTTTCTCCCTCTTGCATTCAATATATCCTGTGTGTACCAAATTGTCTAAGCTCATTTTCCTCGTCATAAATTTCGACTGTCTTTTTCTGGTGTTAAATATATGTGTTCTTTTCTTTCCATTTTCTCTAGAACTTCGTCATTACTCACATGTTCAGTCCATGGTATTCCCAGCATCCTTCAGTAGAACCACATTGCTCTTGCTTCAACTCTCTTCTTCATCTGTGAGGAGATTGTCCAGTATTCACTGCCATAGAGGAGGACTGATATTACGTAACAGTTCAGTACTATTTTCTTTGTTTCTAACGAAACTTTCCTGTTTCTTAATACTTTCCTTGACTTTTAGAAGGCATTTTTCACTACCCCAATGCGCATTTGGATTTCGGTCCGTGTTTTCCGTCATCTGTTAAAACATTTCCCAAGATTAAAATTTTTGTATTTGCTGGATTTCGGTATCTCCAATTTGTAATTTGTATGTTGGGCTGGTCCTTTTGCTGACAATCATGCATTCTGTCTTCTTGCAATTTTGATGTTTAATTCTTTTCTTCTCTTTTTACTTCATTGCCTTCTGCAAAAGTTCCTGTAGTTTTCTTTCATCTCCATGTTTTACGTTGTTAAAATTGCCGTCGCCAATAATAAAACTTGGTAGGATTTCTAATTCTCTCAAGATCACCTCACAACATAATGCCCGGTGAGAAGACACATCCTTATCTTACACCCCTTTCTATTTTTGTATATTTACTGTATTAATTTTTTATTCCTATGGAAGCAGTTTCCTCCTGTTATAAGTTCTGGAATATTCTGATATTCTATTATATATATGAAGGCATGATGGAGGAATAATTAACAGCTCGAATTGAAGAATCGGAGAGCCGTGTTCGAATTCCAGTCAAGTTCGTCACATTAACTTATGTACATATACCCATCTCTCCCCCGCCCCAGCTATGGATGAATAGCACGACAGACTGGATGGACTTCGATGGCAACCGGTCTAGGAGAGGCCAACTCTGAATTCAAAACTTCCAACTATGAGTTAAATAGCCTCACCAACCCGCAACTGACTATGCATGGTGAGTACAGCTACCCCACTGAAGATATATGGTCGATCAGGGATGGGGTCTTCCAAGGAATAAGAAGACCCTGGACATGTTCTAATGAGCTTTTATCCCGGGTACCTTTATTTTTATTATTCTAATATCTTTCCTAAATATGTCATGGTTATCTGTCAGTTCTTTGTGACGGTAAAAATGGCACAGGTGGAATAAAAGGGGAAAATGGCACAGGTGAAATAAATGGGAGAAAAGGGTCAATTAGAATGTGAGGGGAAAATGGCACAAGAAAAGGGGAAAATGGCACAAGAAAAGGGGAAAATGGCACAAGTGCAATAAAAAGGGAAAATGGCACAAGTGCAATAAATGGGAGAAACGGATCAATTAGAATGTGAGGGGAAAATGGCACAAGTGGAACGGGAGGGGAGAAAGGGCACAGTTAATTTTTTTATGCTGCTCCATTATACAAATTTTCCTCAATGGCACTCTCAAAACTTTCCTACAAGGGGAACAAAACTGCACATCTCGACTCGGTCTTGAACCGCCAAATTTTGACACCAATCAGGTTAGTTCGATATATTTCAATTGGTCATTGAACGATAATTTATTTTGAATAAATTAATATTCTTAAATACTTATTCACATTATAAATGTTATCAATTTCGATAATAAAAAAAAGAAGTCAAACCTTCAAATTTTAAGCAATTTTTACTGTTAAAATTGAAACTCTAGTTACTTTACTTGCAAGGGAGGTAATTCCTGCAAAAAGTTAGTTCCCTTAGATTAAACGCTTTCTCTATTGTTGAGATGTGTTTTCAATGAAATATAACAAAACACATAAACGCTTTAATTAAATCA
>OZ010611.1:18276956-18446956 GCA_963932145.1 Acanthosepion lycidas | reverse complement strand
AGAACAACATTTCCGGCTAGAAAAACATGCTTTCAAAACCCATGCCAAATTCACTATAATTGAGAGAATAGAAAAGTTCAGATCAGATAACATTAGAAAGATTTTAGAATTCCATGAAAATAAGTGGATACGACGTTTAAAATCGCACTATCCAGACGGGCTTAATCACAAATTTAACAATATAGATAGTATTTAATATATAACCCCACAAATCAGAACCTACCCACATTTCTCACCCACACAAGACAAACATGCTCACACTTATACACACACCCACACGGATATACACACTTACACACATCATGCTCACTTACTCCCTAATGAGCCAAATGATAACACACACCCATAGTAATATACATGCTTACACACATCATAGTCACTCACTCCCTAAGAACTAAATAACACACACACTTAACAGAAACACATCCCATTTTCAGGAACCGATAAAACTGTCAAAATGATCAAGAGAATTCAGAGCAGCATGAATCCAACCAGCCCTTATCGTAAATAACAACTTAAAAGAGACTGTTTGACCAACACAAGGGCTGACCTAAATTCATGTTTAAAAATAAAAAAAAATAAAAAACAAATGAAAACTACAGACAAAAGTTCATTTTCTCCATCAAGACATTCATTTCTGTAGTTCACTGCTACCAGCAAGCAGAATTTTTTTTTTCCTGATGATGGCCATGTTGGCCGAAACTAGTCGAGGAATCTAAATGAAATAATAATAATAAAAACGAAAGAATATTAATCTACAACTCAGTTTGTCTGAAGATTTTAATTTTTTAATATTTTATTTTTCAATATATATATATATAATAGCTGGCCACTCGTATTCGAGGATACCCGTCTAATAGAGCGGCTAGCTAATCCTTATTGCAGACACTCACTCAGACACATTTGTGTTTGTTCAACACAGAGCCAACCTATGTTGAGCAGACCTTAGTTACATTTTCTGGGAGAGGGCGTGTTATCTAACGTGATCAACAATTTGAACAAGGCCAGCACGCTCAAGCCCTATCGACGGCCCGCAAGAGTTTCGTCTACCCAATTTCATTCACAAGGCTTGGGTCAACCGGCGGTATGGTTTTCAGGCACTTTCCAAAGATGCCGCACTCTGGAATCCAGTCCGATAACATCAAGAAGTTACCTTCCTGACAAATCAACCATGGTGAGATTCGAACCCGGATCTCATAGAAAAAGAACGTTCTAACCTTTGACCATATATATATATATATATATATATATATATATATATATATATATATATATATATATATATATATATATATATATCTGTTGGATTTTAAATCAGTCCACGCCGAATAGATCTGTTGTTTTTTGTTTTCCCTATTACGGCATTGTGCTATTATTTCTTTTGTGATGACTGTCGATATATTAAATGGTCCTGATCTTCTGTATTTTGTCGAGAATTGTCAAATTAGCGCACTCTCAATACATTTTCTTCTTCGTCAATCCATTTCCTCTTCTGATCAAACTGGTATTATTAATTATGTATTTCGGTGAACTACCAATGCGTTTAAAATGTTAATTATTCAACATATCTCTGCTATAGACAAAAGATGGCCCTAGAGTTGCTGGGACCCTGCGCAAGCTGAACTTCGGCTCCATTACAAGTTTGTTTTTTTATTATGTTGGTGCAAAAATAATGTCGTTTTTTGACGTATTTTTTAACGTCAAAATCCGACATTGTTTTTGCACCAACATAATAATTTTCACAAAGCGAAAAACGTAGGTTAACGAGTATATTACAAGATACAACTTAATACAAACTAAAGAAAACATTCATTATCTGGCCTAAAACATTTTTTAGCCTTTAGATCCGCAAATCTTTTCATGACTCTTTCTACACCTATCTTCTTCACAAGATCCTTTTTTATTGACAAAATAGGCCAAAATAGGCCAATCTGTCATGGACAACCGCAAATATATTTTTATAAGCTTTAGTTTACTAAAGCTTCTCTTTCGAGCAGCCACAGTAATGTGTATAGTAAGCATTATACTGAATGCAAACCAAACATTCGGCATGACATCCTGTAACTTTGTTGTGTTTATAAACCTAACGACTTCTATTGGAAGTTTTATATCTTCAGGAAATAATTCTTTTACAATATTCCGTTCAGTCAAGGAATCGCATCCATTAATATCACTATTTTCGGGCTATCCTCCAAACCATGACATGCTACTTTGAGGGTTTTTATATATATATATGGCAGAATGTTTTAGGTTATTTAAAAATCCCCCCATGTGATATTGAAACTTTGTAACTGTTCAAAGAATTAATAGCTCTGTCGAGTATTACTTTTAATATTTTGTTTTTTATTTATTTTCGCCTGTCTACTATCTGCTTCACAACCGAGTAGTGGCGCCTGGCTCAACGCAATGCCCTCTTCATTTACCGGTACCCTTCTAGATGATGAGTGCACTCGAGTCGGAGTAGGGATCCGTCTTGGACTCAAATTATGTGAGCGCCACAGATGCAGATGTGGAGCCGCCATCGATGAGTTTGGTTTGCATCCTGTGCCGGCCGCTTTCCACGGCATGCAGCCATTAACGACATCATCAAAAGAGGTTTGGATGCAGCTGGGTTCCCTTCCCAAATCGAACCCGTAGGCCTCGACCATCGAGGTGATGGAAAGCGGCCGGATGGCATTACCATTTTCCCTCTTAAAATGGGGAAGTCGTTGATTTGGGATGCTACCTGTGCGGATACATTTTCGGTCGGTAATTTGATCAGTTCCGCGGTTGAGCCAGGATCCGTCGCCCGGGACGCAGAGATGAAAAAAATAGTTAAATATTCTTCTCTTGCTGGGAGATTTTTTTTTTTTTTACTCCTGTGACAGTGGTGACTTCAGGGGTTATTGGCCCTCGTTCGATGGCGTTCCTTCAGAGGATTGGCGCGATTGCATCTCGATTAAGGGACGAGCCAACGCGAAACGCGGTGGCTCTTGCAGTGTGTCTCACTGGCGATGGTTCGAGGTAATGCTTTCTCCATCATTGCGGCTGACAGAGGTTAGAAAAAAATTGTTTTTAGTTACGTTGTTCTGGAATTGTCATCTCAGTGGTCAATTGTACTTGTTTTGTTTTCAATAAATTTTGTATTTCCTTCATTCAATTGAAGCTAAACTCCAGTCGGCAAACAACAAAGCGACAGACGCTCAAACGTCAAACACTACGTAAGTCACACCCACACATGCTTTTTCCACAAACTTTGAACTGTTTATTTTGAATACAAACAATATTTCATTGAACTGAATTTTTCCAAATTCACACAAATTACCCTACAACTTGCAGTCTATCAAACTGGAAGATTATCTCAAATTTATTTTATTTATTATTTTCACACTTTTTCTGTTTTGTTTTGAAAATCCCAAATACATGATGTGGTGGCATCCATTTTTATCCATTGCTCTGGCCCAATCAAAATGTCTATTCAATGTAGTTCTCCATTCATCATATAATTTCTTAATCTATATATTTATAACGTATATATTTATCTTCATATCAAAAAACAAGCCTCCTTCATAAGAAATCATTAAACAAAGTATTTGCTTATTTAATGATTTCTTAGTTTACTGCTCTTTCATTTTTCTCAGACTGCTCAATATCTGTCTGTTTGTCTGTCTGTCTGTCTGTCTGTCTGTCTAGTTCACTTTATTCTCTGTTGATCGTTATATGCATTTATCCATCTGTATGTATATATGTATATCTATCTACATCTTTTCAGTATGATGACTTCTCCCGTCGATTTCGACACATGTGGATCCGACAATCTTATTCAGTTTTTAGGTTTGTGTCGTATGTGACACTTCAGTCCCGCTAGTGACCTGCATAGAAGTCCACATATAGTGCCACAGCGACGATCTCTTGTCATAGCCACAGGAATATCTGCTGAAACTTTTCACCGTTGTCTTTTGTCTCCTTACCGGTCAATATGACTGATTTAGAAATTTCTGACACAACTCTAGTACAAATATCTCAAGTTATTTCTATCCAGGTCAACTCGCTTGAAGTTAATATGAGTCACATTGACAGCTGAGCGATTACTCTTTGTTTTTATAACTGAGTCACATCCGTTCAACATTCCTTTGTTTACTATTAAGCTGGCTATACATGAGAACCTTAAGTATTCTGTCGTCATTTATCTGTGGCAACATGACCAGCCCAGCGATGTTGTGACTGTATCAGGAAGGGTCTTAATTCTACCGATGTTGCATTTTGCGAGAAGATCGACATTGAACACCCTATCGTTAAAAGTATAGCCACAAATCGCGCGGAGACAACTTTTGTGTAAGAGGTCCAGTTGATTGATATGGGACCTATATGGCATCCACGATTCTGAACTATATAACAGTGTGGTCAAAACGTCCGCTCTATAAATTCGTATTTTGATGTCCAATTTGATACTTATCTCGTTCCATAGGCGCTGGCGATGCTTCCCAAATTCAAATTGTAGCTTTGACTAAATTCGTATTTTGATGTCCAATTTGATACTTATCTCGTTCCATAGGCGCTGGCGATGCTTCCCAAATTCAAATTGTAGCTTTGACTAAATTCGTATTTTGATGTCCAATTTGATACTTATCTCGTTCCATAGGCGCTGGCGATGCTTCCCAAATTCAAATTGTAGCTTTGACGATCCGATTTGTTATTTCGTCATCAATATATATATATATATATATATATACATTACGAAATGGACAAAGTCCGACAATTTTATTTATTAAAGACATTTTTATGTTTAACGTTCTTTTTATAGATACAAGTATTTAAGTAAATGCTCTGTTTATAATAAACAGTATTAAATAACATTTACTGAGTCCGAGAAATTTTCATAGAAAATATTCGTCCTTGATATTCGTCATCCTATACGGAACCGTCATTTACGCTGACGTGCCTTGACCGCTCGGCCACCAAGGATCGTTCGGTAGGTAAGGTCGAATTTGCTGTTTATAAACTTCTATGAAAATTTCTCGGGCATTCAGGCCGGTAAATGTTATTTAATACTGTTTATTATAAACAGAGCATTTACTTAAATACTTGTATCTATAAAAAGAACGTTAAACATAAAAAATATCTTTAATAAATAAATTGTCGGACTTTGTCCATTTCTTAATGTATGACGTCATTTGTTTACATTTGATACGCCATGAGCAGTTATGAATGTGCGAGATTCATGGAAGATTGAAGTTTATAAGCTGTATAAATACACATATATTGGATATTGTCATTGTGTATGTGTGTATGTGTGTATTTGCATGCGTTTTGAACATAAAAATATAGGTCCTCGCCAGATTAGATAATCGTCATATTTATTGTTTATATCTTTATATTTGATTTGTAACCTGTAGTCGATATTATTTTTGTCAAATTTTCTCAATTACACAGTGTCTCTTTCAATTTTAATTTCACCCGCCCCATCTTTCTTCCCCACCACTTCTTTCCTTACCTCTCCCTCCTTCTTTAAGATTTCATCGGCCATGGTGTGTGTATGTCACCACGAAATGTATCTTTATTGTATTAGACATCCGACAACAATCATTTTTCCCCCTTCCACTCACACCTAGTTTTATAAAAAAAAAACCCTCTCTGTTAAATTCACTCCTATATTACCCCTCTCTTTAGAACTCACATCCGTCCCGCACTCTCATACTTACACTCTCTCTAAATTCTATTTTTATTTCCGGAGTAGGTTTTTTTCAGTTTTCTTTTTGAATTTGTAGGTCTGATGAATTGGATCGTATTTACGATTCCAATGGAATAAATTATGACCATGGAATATTAGTGTTTAAGCCTTTTTATTATATCCTTACTCTGTCCTGGACATTGAGTTCTACCTGGATTCTATCCTCTCGGAATTTTTTATTCAAAAAAATATACATGTGTGTATATGCACCTGTGGATTTCGCATATATATGTATATTTACCACTAATATTATCTATCTATCTATCTATCTATATATATATATATATATATATATATATATATATATATATATATATATATATTACTTCAACCGTTATATATTTGAAACAGACGCACCATTTTTATTTATTAAATAATATATCAGCTCGATAAATCTTAATAAATAAAATGCTTTTCCCGCCAGGAATCAAACCTATATCCCCCTTTGTAGGGAAAACGACCGTATGCTCACGGTCAGTCACGGAGAACATCAATGTGCAAGGGTCTCGTGCCACCCCACCGAATCTATTATACGCCCCTAGAATCTATGACACCACCAAATATATGGTATTCCTGGAATATATTATACACCCCGAAATATATGATTCACCCCCTCCAAGCTATGATACGGAACCTCGGTATCTATGATACGGAACCTCGTTATCTATGATACGCCCCCATCTATATACTCTACTACATCTCAATTTTCATAAGATAGTATTCATATAAAATACAATTTTTATTGAGCTAATTATATACAATAATGGATCAAATGCAATACATGTGAACAATTCAACTAAAAAAAACTGAATATACAATTTATCTAAATACAAATTAGAGACATGTCATATTTATAAATAAATCAACAATGTTTTGCAGCAATTTTTAACATCTTAGAAATTTGAATAATTTTAACAGATTTATGGATAAAAAATATTTTATCAAGTGTTTTTTTTTTCGAGACTTAACACGAACAAAAACAAATTCACGGATTTGATAAACAAAAAAATTAGAATGAAATCAAAACCTGCGAAAATTTGTCATCCTTTAATAGACAGTTGTGCTTTTCTCACGTGTAGGTCGAAAATAAAATTAAAAAAAAAGCAAATGTTGATAAGATAGTGAGAGTCATAAAACATTGCCCGGTAACCTCAATCTTTCTCTTAATCGGGAGCAGTTATCCTATGGAGGAAATTGTTCGGTGGTTTGCTATTGTCCAGGTAGCAATTGTCCGGGGCCAGTTGTTCCGGGAGCACTCCTCCTGATACCCTAGATATCTGTCTCTCTATCTTGGTCTGTTCATTATCTATTCGTTTTGTCAATCTCAATTCATAACTCTCCCATGTACTTCATTGAATATTTATAATTTTTCTCCTTCTATGTACCATGTTCCTTCAAGACGTTAGCGATCATGGTTCTCCACAATTTCCTATCTTTTGTAGGTCTTAATAATTTTTTTTCTTTTTGTTATCTCTCTCAAATCCTGCTCTGCTATCCATTCGTTCAAGCTTGCCACTTAGGTTGCATGTTCCTTTCCTCTGTCCCTCTTACCTTCAATCTACCCTATGAGTATCCAAGCCCTCTTTCCCCGTCTGTATGTCCTAGAAGTTTTAACCGTCTCTTCCTGGTGTTAAGCATTAAATGCCATTGTCTCTAGAACTTCGTCGTTGCTCACATGATCAGTCTATGGTATTCTCGGCATCTTTATGTTGCTTCAAGTCTCCAGCATTGTCCAGCATTCATTACAATATAGGAGGACTGATATTATATGCTACGCACAAATATCCTTGGGAAAGGTATAGATCTGTCTCTTCTCTCCCCAGCTACGGGTTGAATAGTAGGACAGCTTGGGTCCTATAGCCTTGGTTGGCAACCAGTCTACCACAGAAAGAAAAGGCAGCCTACTGCGTGAAAATCCTTTACCTAGTCAGTCATAAACCGAAAGAGACATGACCGTCCAAGTGTGTATCATGTATGACACTAAATTGACTAATTGATACCACATAACAGTTCAGTACTTTTGTCTTTCTTTCTAACGATATTTTTCTGTTTCTTAATACTTTGCTCGACTTTTGGCAGGCATCTTTAGCTTTCCCAAGGCGCCTTCTGATTTCTGTGTCTCACTTTTCCGCCCTCTGTTAATACGCTTCCTAGATATCTAAATTGCTTAGGAATTCTCTATGCATAATACAGATTTTATAAGCTTTGATTTGTGTATGTGATGCAAACAGTTCTATGAATGAAGAAATGCAACGTTTCCCTGTTATTACTGGAAACGCTGATAATGGCAAATGTGGAGTATACCTTCTAATCTGTTATTTGCAAAAAAAAAAAAGGATAAAAAGCGAGTGTGCAGAATGTAGAATGCCTATGAATATAAAAAGAATATGCGTTGGGCGGGAGTGATCATATGTTGGCGCATAAGTATGATAGATAAGAGAAAAAATTAATTACAAAATAAGTCAAATAGATTTATATAAAGCTAAGGTGATTAAATTAATTAAAAAATACAGAAATAAGTAAAAATTTAAAATAACATTGAAAATATTTAAAACATTTGCGATAGCTTTCAAAAAAAAAATATTCAGTTTCCTTAAAGAGAATTTCCTGTAAGATGATTGAGTTTAAATATGATTAGATTTGAATTTTTTTATCGAGATGGTCTTCGTGGCCTAATCAGTACATGGGCTGATCCTGATTCTCAAGGAATGGCTGGAATCTTGTTCCTTATTTTTAATCCACACTGCTTACAAACGGCTGTAGAATGACGGCCTGAAAGATAAAAAGCAACAGAAATAAGATTAAATTAATAGTTAAAAATTATTATTAAACTGTTTTATTTCATCTAGAGGATTTAAAAAACGAGTGCGTCTGGTTTTTATTTTGTAAACTATCGTGGCATGGAGCTTAAGGGTTAAAAATATGATAAAGAATTTATTTACGAATTTACACGTTTGATGTTGTGACAGTAGCTCGTTTGAGGAAATTAAATTAGAAATTTTAAATCCGTATCTTTAACGAAGATGTCATGAAGGGGAAATGTTCATTCAACAGATTACACGATTTAACACAAAATAATATTCAAAAATTTTTAAGACAAATTTAAGTCTGTAGCTCTCCGAAGGGATATATGGTTTCCATACGTTCAAAAGTAGACGTAGATAGTTTTAAATACTTAGCATTGTTGAGGAAAAATTCTTTGAAGTGACACATACTTGGTTAGCTTTAATTGGCGAATAATTTTACACTAGCAAAAGAACTTGAACGTCAGTCGCTGGTCACGAGGAACAAAAATGAAGCCTTTCATATGACTTCAGACACCTTACTCTTACTAATTTATTTTTTCTCCTCATATCAAAAAAGAATTTCGCATAGCTTCGCTACTATCTTTTCTTTCTTCATCTTGGCTCAACGGCTAATTTCTATGAAGACAAGGTTTTCATTGGTCCAAAAGCTATTTCACATAGACTCGCGAATTTATTTCCTCCTCCTTTACCGCCCACCGTTTAATTTATATGAAGGCAAGGTTTATCATTACTCCAAAGAAAATTTCACATAAGCTCGCGAATTCTTTTCCGGCTCTTTTCTGTCCTCCAAATTTAGAGCCGGGTGGGTAAAGGGAGTTATTATTATTTCATACCCCATTACTAAACTATGTGAAATTAATTTTAGGATAAAATCTTATATAGACAGTTTTATTGGAAAGCATACTTCTGTAATTTAGCACGAAAAGTTATCGAAACGTTTTATATGGCCTGCATATATTGCAGCCGACTGAGATTAAATTTGAGTTAAAATAGACGAAGGATGGATATATGTTATACGATAGACATTTTTAGGAATATCGTAAGAGAATTATGGAATGTTCAATAGAGACGTTATATTAGAAGAGAAAAATAAGTAAAACTATGTAATTGTTAGCGCTATGTTAGTGGATCATGTTTGTATATAAGAGGCTCGACTAAGAATCTGGTGTTTAGTGAATCGGTTGGATTTTCAACATTCCCTCGTTTATATTGGGGGAAAATACTTTAGGGAATAAATACATCAGAAAAAGTTGTATGGTTTATTGAAATTTATGACCAGAAACCAGTTTTCCAAACAAATCCGATTTAATTCCTCTATAGAAATTGATAAAACGCAATCTTTTAAAAGAAATGAAGCCCTGTGCAAAAGTTGGCTGCATCAAGCAAATATTCATATGTATTTAAAGGGAATCTGTATATATGCAGAAAACGATGAGAGTAAGCGATTTTAAACACGCACACATACACATACATACACACACGCACACATACACATGCGCACGCGCACACACACACCGAAAAAGAGGAAGAGAAGGAGGAAGGGGAAGGGGAGGAGAAAGAGGAAGGGGGACGGGAACGGGATATGTCATGTCAAGAAATTTCGACAATATCTTCAAGAATTAGAATTTCAGCTTCTGCGACTTTTGGGCCGAGAAATATGTCGTCTTGGTCAGAAATGGGGGTCGTAATTATATTTGTGAGTAGCGGCGCTATATCGAGTCTATTCTGTTTCTTCTTCGTCACCGTTCGGCCCGTTCGTACATTTGGTATGTATCGAAACAGTTCGGGTTCGAATCTTGGTAGTCCATGCGAACTGCTGACGAGTCCCAAAACGGCCGTCCAGTGCTTTCTGCATTCTGTTGAGGATTCTTCTAGAATTGATGAATTACTATAATGATTTGCCTAAATCCCAAAAATTCTGTTATTTGTATATCCTTGTTCGACCCAGCTAATACTCTACGATGGTGCGATTCGGGGGAAAGAAAAATCGTGACTCTTGGGGCACAATCCGTTGGGTTATGAATACTTGGATGAGTATCACCGCGGGATTTTGTGAGTAGCGGATCTATATCGAGTCTATTCAGTTTCATCTTCGTCACCGAGAGCCGTTGGTACAGTTGGTATGACGCTGGCATTGTATCGTAACGTTTCGGGTTCGAATCTCGCAAGTGGATTCGCACTGCTGATGAGTCCCAAGTTCTAGGAGCTGTACCCGACGATTGTGCGGCGCATGAAATTCTGAGCCGTAATGTCGACCTGGAGTATTATGTATGTTTATTAATATATACTTAATAGCTCTTTTAATTTGCCTTGAACACTGTTTACTTACACCTAAGGATGGAGATATTTTTTTTTTTTTATATATATATATATATATATATATATATATATATATATATATATATATATATATATATATATAAAATAGGAATTAAATAACTTTAAAATATTACCTGTAGAAAAGGTACGCTTTTTATTAACAGTAGTGTCCGAATGTCTACGTTTACTTTTCTGAAACAAGAAAAATATTACTTAAAAAATTGGTTGTAGATCTTTTTGTTAGGGTCGATGACCCTATGCTTTAGGGAAATGAAAGAAGAGAATTTATTCTTAAAGCATGGTTTTTTAAAGGCGCTAGTCAGTTGCTACTACTATGTACCTTCTCTACAGCCAACCATAAGTGCCAAGGCCTAAACTCACTACAATATCGATTGAAATTTGAAGGTTTGCAAATATGTAAACAGAATGTAAAATATAACAGTTTCACAAACTCTCCATATCTATCAAGAAATTGTAATCAATATGTAGTTAATTTAAACTAGCCATACTACTCGTTGGCATAACAGGTGGCTGGTAAGATGATAATTTTCAATTTTAGGCATCCCAGATTACTCAAAACAGCATTCCTACATTCATTTTTTGGGTATTTTTAACTTTTGGGCTCGAAATAAAACGGTGTGTCAAAAGGACGAATTTTCTCTTGACATCGCTATTATTTTAATTACTTTCACTCCCTCGGAAATGTTTGTTGTTTAAAAAGCTATGCTTACAATTTTAATAAAGCCAAAATATATGAAAGTGAATTTATACACATTATTTACATTATTCGGACTATTGTCCTCATCTTTTTCGCCATATCTATCACAACATTTTGGCCCTTGTATGCTCCGGCCTTCTTCAGGTGGTTTGAATGTCGAACCGAACCCTTTATTTCGCTCACTGGGGTAGACTGTTCTAGTTCCACGTGCCATGTTTGATGGATGTCAGTTATCAGTAACTCCAGTGAGCGAAATAAAGGGTTCGGTTCGACATTCAAACCACCTGAAGAAGGCCGGGGCGTACAACGGCCGAAACGTTGTGATAGATATGGCGAAAAAGATGAGGACAATAGTCCGAATAATGTAAATAATGTACATAATACCTCATCTCAGAAATATAGACAGACTCTGAATTTATACATTTTCTTTGATCTTGAGAAATTACAACAAAAATATTAAACACTACTTATTTATTAGATTGTATGTTTGCAAAAATAATTTTATACTTACAACATTCTAAAAATGCAAACCAACTAAATACAATTACTATCTTTATCATTTATCAATTTATAAAGAAATTAATATGAAAATAATTTTTTATTCATAAATTTATTAAAAAAATATTTGTCAAACATGAAAATTTAAATAAACAGATAATGACGAGTAATTATAAATTTTGAAAAAATGCATTTTCCGTCTTTTTCTTTCATGCAGTAATTCATTGCTATTTTTATAGAATTATGAATAAAAACTTGTTTTTATAGTTATTTACAATGGTAAATAATAAATATTGTATTGTAGATAGTCTCTACAATACATATTTTGATTTTTTTTTTAATAAAAATTTCTTTCCACACTTATTTCCTTGTAAAATGTTTAATAATAAATCTTTATAAAATGTAAATAATAAATATCGTATTGTATTTGGATCAAATACAATATTTATTATAATTTGGTTCACATATTTGAATTGAAAATAAAAATTGCCGAGATTGTATAAGTAGTAAAAAAATAATAGCGGTGTCAAGTGAAAAACCGTCCTTTTGACATGTTTTTTTTTTTTTTCGGGCATGAAAGATAAAGTTTGCAGTTACGGAAACAAATAAAAAGTGTGTCTTCTGGCAAAAAAAATATTTCGATTCTGACAAAAAAAGCATCGCAGGTAGAGAAAGGTCTAATAATGGGATGGTAATCAGTAAAAAAATAAATAAGTAAAATAAAGCCGTATTTTTAAAAAAATTTTTTTTTTTGTTTTTATTGTACTGGCGCTACATTTTCCTCGGTAGTGCCTAGATTTCTCCTGACAGTGAATAAAACAATCCGCCTTCAGCTTTCATTGAACACCAGAAATAATAGCATATATTGCAACAACTAAAAGACACGAAAATATTTCGTTTTTTATTCCAATTCACTGTTTGCGAACTTTTTAAAAAAATCAGAAATGCTATTTGGTAATATTAATTAATCCGGTCATTGACTTGTACGTGTTTTTCTCTTCGATTTTTTTTTTCTTTGTCTTCTGTTAATTGATCTTTATTGTCATTGTCCTCTCGTCTGATTTTAATTTAACTAAAATGGTCGTAAATAGAATGCGTCAGTTGTTTCAGAAGACTGCGGTCTGTGACCTTTGAGAGACAACAATGTTAGTTGGACGGACAAGCACTTTTACAGGAAACTATAAAAACAAATAAACTCTGTGCGTGAGTCTCTTACTTTCACTCTCTCTCTCTCTCTCCCCCTCTTTCTCTTTTCTTACCCTCTCTCTCTTTCTCTCTCTCTCTCTAGTACTAACAACACGATCGCCAATGGACACGTACCTCGAACATGGACTGGACATGATTCCTATTTATTTATTTAGCGACCGTGTTTTTAATACTGTGTAAAATTGTAATTAATACCTACCTACCTTCCAATGTAAAGAGAGCGTTATATAATCCCAAAGAGAAAAATATGTTAACTAAAGACTCACCTACTTTTTAAAAATCAAAGGAGAAATAAAAAAAGCAAACGCGTCTCCCGGCCCTTGTGGGTGGCGAGTTATTCTCCACCCTCCAACCTCTCTCCCTCAGTCGAGATGTAGCAAGTCTCTCGCTGCTCTATCGCTACTTCCACGGTAAGTTCTCGGACGAACTACATTCACTTTTCCCGCCAATTCAACCCTTCCCTCTGTATTCCATCGGTGGGAAGTGAGTTCCACTCGAACAGCTTCTTCGCGCGAACCACTGCTCTGTGGAACCGACTCCCAAGGGGATGTTTCCAAGATCACTACAATCTTAACATGTTCAAGGCTAAGGCTAGGGTCAACCGTTATCTTCCACTCCTATACGTACAAAAATTGTCTCCTAACGTAACCCTCTACCTCGAAAGGCACTCGGGCCTTGTAAAGAGTAAACCTTACTGTAAGAAATAAAATAGCCAGTCCGTTTGTCTTTCTTCTATCACCCTCACCCGCTTTTCTTTTCGTTTTTCTCCAATGTTTTTTTTTAATAGTGCACTACCTTCCCGCCTTCACAGCCCTTTTCATTTCCACCCTGCGTTTTCCAATTCTGTAGTAATAGTGTGGAAATAAATGAACAAAGACGCTAGTGTGTGTGTGTGTGTTTGTGTGTGTGTTTTATTGGATAAGCGAGTAAATGAATGAGTAAAGACTTTAAAACTGTGAACACATCCGACATTTAATTTCACATCAAAGCAAAACTAGTGACTGATCAACGACAAATGTAGGAATAAACTACTTTTCCGAAAGAAACCCGTTCTAGATACTTAAGATTAGCATTTTAGTAAAGAACATGGCCGCCAAAATTGGAAGATGAAAAAGAAAATCTATACACGTAGACATACGGATAAATATTAACAGATTTCAGGATAGATAGATAGATAGATAGATAGATAGATAATCCACCTGTTTAGAAACAAATATGCCAGAACCGTATTGAAATCTTGTCTATATGACATAGAGATGTCCCTGTCATCATCTATGTGAGTTCTGGTCTGAATAAATTTAACAATGGATTAAGACTTACAGTTAAAGTCGTCCTAATGTGAAGTTCATGGATGTGATACAATATAAATAGTTGAAACAATTTCGAATCCTTAGCCGACTATAAAACCACTTGGAATGAGAAAAATCTGAATTTTTCTCTTACGATTCATATCAATCCGAAAAGAGAATGATGGCGATGCTGCGCACGATTTTTCTACTTAATTTAATTCAACCATTATACTGCATTAAATGCCCAAATGGAACTGAAACCAAATCGAATAAAACTTTCTTAACATTTGTACATTTATCTCGTTTGTGCTAATGGGCGTGTGTATGTGTGTGTGCCAATAAGTCGAATAAACATTTAGGCCAACACGTAGACACATAAATAGATAGACAATTATGAGTACTGAGAGAGATAGACTGATAGATAGATAGATAGATAGATAGATAGATAGATAGATAGATAGATAGATAGATAGATAGATAGATAGATAGATAGATAGATATTAACAAATTATAGTAGAGATAGATATTAACTGATTAGAGTAGATAGATAGATAGATAGATAGATAGATAGATAGATAGATATGAAGAGACTGGGATAGATAGATAGATAGATAGATAGATAGATAGATAGATAGATAGATAGATAGATAGATAGATAGATATGAAGAGACTAGGATAGATAGATAGATAGATAGATAGATAGATAGATAGATAGATAGATAGATAGATATGAAGAGACTGGGATAGATAGATAGATAGATAGATAGATAGATAGATAGATAGATAGATAGATAGATAGATAGATAGATATGAAGAGACTGGGATAGATAGATAGATAGATAGATAGATAGATAGATAGATAGATAGATAGATAGATAGATAGATAGATAGATATTTTCATACAAGTGTGTACGTGTGTGGTCATATGTAATTACACTACGTCACAACCTTATGCAATATGCTCATTAATTACTTCGCCCAAAATCCGATATAAAACTCCATTTCAAGACGACATCTATGTCTACTTGATTAATTGACATGGGCCAGTTAAAAATGGCCTTTTATCGGTTATTTACTGGTGGTTTCAGCAAGTTAAAGTAACAAGTTGTTCAACAGCCTCGTTTTTACTCCTCTACTTTATCACAGAAAAATCAGTTGTCATTCTGCTTATTAAGAGTAAACGTCGTCGAAACGTGGGGGCAGACGGCCCGATCTGAGGCCGATTCTATTTACCTATATTAACATCGGGAGGTGTAATTAACCTAAGGTAAGGGCTTATTTTTAATTCCTACATACCTCCCGTTTTTCTTTTGTATTTTTTTTTTCGATTTCGCAGGGGCAATAGATTTTATTTTTCTTACTGTTGCTTGCTTCCAACTTTTTCATATCCGTTTTCTTCACTACAAACCCAACCAGTAACCTACATTTACTATGAAACATAAACAAAACAAGTTGAGTTTTATTCTTTACATATGGCTACCAGTTGCTTTATAATTTCGACACCGATCGCTTGAGTGAGTGTTTTCATTGACTTTTAAACTCTTCTTTTCCTTAAATAAAAAAATGTCAAGAAAGTAAACGTTACTTAGTTTGTGTGTCTGCTGATCTAATATTTCAAAATCTGTTGAAAAATTTGATTTGTTTTGTTTCTTTATTTAGCACATTTAATCACCAATAATCATCGATGACGATATTGTACAGCAAAAAAATAAAATTAAATGATTGACTTATCTTCCATTGTTTATTTGACGTTATATTACTTAGTACTGATCATTTTAAAATTTTAATTACAAAGATTTTTTGCCTTTAAAAAAAAATCTATAATATTTATTGTCCGTCTGCTGGCCGAACTTTTTTTTTTTTTGCAAAACAATTATTATTATTATTATTATTATTATTATTATTATCATTTGTGTATGTCGTGTTTTCTGCTTTCTATTCCGTAGAGATGGTTCCAAACTATGATCCTTAGATCCTTTTGATGGCACTTTTCTTAGTATAAGGGGTGTTCCTAGTATGGCAATCTTCTGGGCAACTTGTATGTTGATGTTACCTGGGACATTGTTAGTAAAATTGTTCATTCCTTTTCTCACGAAACCTAGATCCCCGATTACTATTGGTACGAATCTCAGTCTTCATTCCCCACATCCTGTTAATCTCCTCTCCAGGCAATTGTATTTGGACAATTTCTTGATCATTTTCATGGAGGTGTTTTTCTCAGATGGTACTGCTATGTCGATAATCATACATTTCTTTGAATTTCTTGTCTTTTATGATAATATCAGGTCTGCAGGCTTTTATTTCCTTGTCAGTTTGAATTGGCATGTCCCAGAGGATAGTTACATCGTTATTTTGGGCAACTCTATCTGGTTGGTGTTCATACCATCTCTCAGTGGTTTCGATTTTGTGCTTTTTGCATATCTTCCATTGCACATATGTCGCTACCTTGTTATGTCTGTGGGTACATTCATTTATTTGCTAATTTCGGATATCCTGAGTTGTTGTGATTATTATTTTGTTTTCTTCCGCACGGATTTTCGTTTTCGCCATCAACTTGCATCATAGATGTTGCCCAACTTGCATGACCTCAAACAGGTAGCTTCGTTCTATTATTATTATTATTATTATTACTATTATTATTATTATTATTATTATTATTATTATTATTATTACTATTATTATTATTATTATTATTATTATTAGAAATACCCTTGAAAATGTCGCGGTTTTCCTATTTGAATTTTCTGCTGAATCTTAATTCTTCAGTTAATGATTGAGTAAGCTCATAAGTCCTACGACAATAAAATATCCATAGAAATTCCCCGATCACATCATTAAATATTTGAGCTTGACAACTTTAATAAACAACAATCATAAATATGAATGATGGTCGTTATTTAAAGTATTAAAATAAGAAGTAAGGGGATACAAATGAAATGATTTGAAATTGACAACTTTTTCCATTTCACTGAAACAGACGTTAAATACATTATCGCTTCTTTCTTTGTTCCTTTCTTTCAAACCAAGTAGCGTCTTTAATGTCTTTTCTGTCTTTTCACGCGAACAAAATGGAATAGTCCATTATTTATGAGGTATTGGCAGGACGTAACGTACATACGTGCTAAGGGAGGGATAAGCAGAATTATAATATTATTATTATTGTTATTACTATTATTATTATTATTATCATTATTATTATTATTATTTAAGAGTAGTTAAATTTGTTAAGTCGATGCAAACCGTCACAAAAATTATTTATGAAAATTAGAATTTCAATACAAAGTTAAAAATCGGTTTTTCGATGAAAACTTTTAAACAGATTAGAAAATGTGTGTGTGTGTGTGTGTGTGTGTGTCTGCGCGCGCTCGCTTATGCATTCAAACCTTTTCTATGTGCCGTGTCCTTCCAGGGCGTGGTCGATCATGGCTCCCACACCTTGCTATCCTTTGTAGCTCTTAACAGTCTTTATCATTTTGCTATCTCTCCTAATCTTTGTTCTGTCAACCATTTACACAAACTCGTTACATAAGTTAATCGTTGTTTTCCTCGGTCTCTCTTGCTTTCAACATGTCCTGTGAGTGTTAAATTTTCCAAGCCCTCTTTCTTCATTATGTGTCCTAGAAATTTCAACTGTCTCTTTCGGTAGATATATAAGTGTCCTTTTTGTTTCATTTTCTCTATAACTTGTTGCTCACAAGTTCCGTCCATGGTTTTCTCTACAGAAGGATGTTGAGAATTTTTATATTTTTATTGCCAAGTCTTTTTTATCTGTGATGAATATGTCCAGCATTCACTTCCATATAGCAGGACCGATATTACATTTCCTTTTTTGTTTCTGACGAAATTCGTAGTAAAATATGAAAATAAAATATATAACCCCCAAATGAATTCAAATTAAAATGAAGTATTTGCTTTCCTTTAACCCCTCTCTCTCTCTCTCTCTCTCTCTCTCTCTCTCTCTCTCTCTCAATTAATGAGAAGACTACTTTCAAATAAAAAGAAGAAAGGACTGAATAAGGCTGTGAAACGGCGGAAGTTTGCTGGCTCCGATTTCTAGCCATTGTGACTAGAATTCTACCAAAATAAGAGAGGTTCCACGCATAACTTTCCCTATAAAATAATATAATAAAGAAAGAAAGGAACGCCGGAAAATAAAATAATTTGGGTCAATCCAAAAAACAGAGACATTCGATGTTAGGTAGAAGTGCCTGTAGTTTCTTTTCTTTTCTGCTATCAACGCTCTACATGTTATTAAGAGTATGGCTGCCATCCATTCAAACAAACTCGTCAGGTCTCACTGCCTTCCACGATCTCTCTTGCCCTCAATATACCTTGTAAGGATTAAGTTTTCCGAGCCTTCCTTTCTCATTACGTGTCCAAGGAATTTCAGTTGTCTTTTCCTGATTTTGTGTGTAAGTGTTCTTTTTTTTTTTTCTTTTTTTTTTTGCCGTTTTCTTTAAGAATTCCTTGTTGATTACTCGCTCTGTCAATTGAATTTTCTGTATAATTCTGTCGAATATTTCTCTTGTCTCTAGTTTTTCATCATCCGTGGGGAAATTGTCCAGTATTCACTGCCATACAAGAGGATGGATATCACATAGCAATCCAGCGCTCTTTTCTTTGTTTCTAACGATTTTTTCCGTTAACGTTAAGTTTGCAATTCTATGAAAATTATTTTGTCGTCCTCAATATTATATAGGATTTGACTTGTCGATTTAAATACCCACCGCCTTTTAGCAATCCAGTATCCTTCTTTAAGAGCCAATTTTATAGACTGTCCATCCTTGTATATAATGCCTTTGCCTATCTTACAATTAAAACAATTAAAATTACATTGTAAATGACAATAATCTTCATTTGACAAATATTTGTAAATTGAAGTCTTTTCATCTACATCCATTGCGCGTTCGTGGAAATGACGAAATATTTTAACTTTACAACTATTTTTAATATCTCGTTTTTCAAAATTTAATATGCAAATTAGTTATTTCCATTAAGTAAAAAACGTTAAACTGTACAAGACGCATACTGCTAAATATAAATAATAAACCGCATATACTTGGGGCGACAGTTTTACGTAATATTTATGCGTATAATCAACTTGATATATTTCATTTTCATGGTTTCTAGCAGACAGACACACACATTTTGAGCTTTATATATTAAATGTAAGTTGAAAAGTGTTTTTTTTTTATCATCAATATTGATGTTTATCATTAAATATTTGAGAATATTGAGATAGGATAAAATATTTGAGAACGCGACATTGAGATAATCTGTTAAAAGCGGGACTCGAAAAAATGCTTCATAATCACCGTCATGTTATTATCTAGTAACCAAGTATTTATTTAGCAACCAAGTATTTATTTAGTAACTAAGTATTTATTTAGTAACCGGGTATTTATTTAGTAACCGAGTATTTATTTAGTAATCAAGTATTTATATAGCAACCAAGTATTTATTTAGTAACCTAGTATTTATTTAGCAACCTAGTATTTATTTAGCAACCAAGTATTTATTTAGTAACCGAGTATTTATTTAGCAACCTAGTATTTATTTAGCAACCTAGTATTTATTTAGTAACCAAGTATTTTAAATATTTTGTACTCTGTGTGCTCGTAGCGTAGTGGTTATCAGCATGTGAAAGTGGTATTAGCGTGTCAAGTTCAAACTTCAGTCGTGTTGTATTCACTTTCTCACAAATACCTTTGGTGAGGTATGAATTCATTATCTCTTGTTCTCCTTCTTAATATTAGGTTGGTGCAAAAATAATGTCGTTTTATGTGAGAAAACGACATTATTTTTGCACCAACCTAATAGCACCATAGACTGGGCTATCTAGCTTTGGTAAGCAACCAAAGTAGAAAAAGATCAAATCTGAATTCAAAACCCGTTTAACGAGCGTCTAGCAACTCTAAACATATAATTCAACAGGGAGTCTTGCAGAGTTAATACGCATGAATACATAAATAAAGCATAAAAACGTATCATCGTAACGTTTTATCCTCTTAATGTTATCTTCACAATATCCATTCTTATTAAATAAACACAGTTTGTGTTATAAAAACAGATTGGTTCTGAACTGAAATTTACATATCATTTATATTAAAATACTAGCTTAAAAGCCGCCCTATCTGGCGGCATTTAAGCTGACTCCTGCGGAGGGCTCATGATTCGACCTTCGTCATAATAAATAGGGAGGAGTAGATGCAGTAGGCAACAATAAACTACAGAAGAACTCAAAATTGATCGCTGCATTTAAGTATTGCATTAATATTTAAGCTTACCTTTTAAAAGTTCAACGATGATTCTTCTGACGCAAGTTTAAATAAATGTAAGTTCTATTTAAAGACAATTTGATGTACGTAGGTCCTTACTTTCCGTATAAACAATTACTTTAATTTCATAGATGACTTTCGCTGGATTTCGCAATTACTTTTTATTATTCCCAAATTTATTTCCAAGTTATAAAAATTGTTATCGTACAAAAAATTCGTCGCAAAAAATCACGTAAAAAATCTCCGAAAACAATCGCAGTAATGAAAAATTTGGAATCTAAAATTTCAGGGTCGCGGATCTGAATCCGGACCGAAATGTTTTTAATTTGCTCATGGAATTGGTCTGAATCCAAAATGGTATATTTTGGGCTACTGCCCCGCGGAATAAAGTTGACAATACGGAGAATTTTATTTTAAAACACTGTTATTTGAGAACAGTATTTTTTTTTTTCATTTTAACATGAGCTATTGAAAGTTAAAGAGTTGTTTTTATCAGTAGAAGCCAATATGGCGGGATCTGAAAACAATCGTAGTGATGAAAATTTGTGAATCCAAAATTTCAATAATAAGGTTCCGGATCCGACCGTAATGTTTTAATTTGGTTACGGGGTCGGCCTGATTACAAAATAGTATATGTTGGGCGACGGCCTCTAGGAGTAAAGTCGAAAAAGTGTGATACAGTGACACACTGACGTTCGCATGCATTATATAGATTGCTGAGCTAGATTTTTTTTTTTTTTTTTGAGTTTATCTATTCTGAGGAAATAGTTCTAAAGGTTAACCATTAAACAAAATAAACGCATGCTTGGAGCACCAAAAAGTAAGTGGAACACAAAAGAGAAGTGATCGCCACGGGGTTTTTTCTTTCTTTCTTTCTTTCTTTTATTTTATTTTATTTTATTTTTTTGTTTATTTTTTTTTTTTTTGCATCTGAAAGTATTATGCCTTGTAGCGACCAATTCATATTTGCGATAAATCTTAACAAATTAGCGTAAAGTTTGGTGAAAAATGTTTATATCATTTTGTCCTTTTTCAGTACTTTAAAGAAGTCTTAAACTAAGAAAATTACTCTGTCACCAAATTGCGGAAGCAATAACGTAGAGGATTCAAGCATTGCTTCATGAATTTGGTGTGATAGTAATTAAGAGTTCAATCCCTGACCTGGGCAGTGTGAACTTGGATTCTGAGGAAACGCAGCGAGCAGTAACTGAACAATACTAAAAATAAGAACTAGACGATATATCCCTAGACATGGACAATGGAACGAGAACAGTCTACCCCCATAGATTAAATAAAGGGTTCACTTCAATCCATGGACAGGGTAGTGTGTACTTGTCCTCGTTGGAAATAGGGTGACTAATAACTGAGCAGGAGCACTTCAATGTGGTGTAATGGTTAACAAGCTTGCTTCGCTAGAACATTTACGACTGAATAGTGAGTTCGATCTTCACTGGGTGCGCCACACTTTCGGTCGAAAAAATCATTTTGGGCACCTCGAGGCTGTGTAATGTTTAGCAAGCGTGTCTCACTAGAACAATTACGACTGAATAGTAAGTTCGATCGTCACTGGGTGCCCCCTACTTTCGGCCTTGTGCCACATATAAGCTACGCTTGGAAAATCACCAGTCATAATTGCTGTATGTTAACGCAATAAATCTCGAGCAATAAATGAGCAGTACTAAAAATAAGAACCAGACGAGATATCCCGAGACATGGGCAGTGAAACGAGAACAGTCTACCCCCATAGATCAAATAAAGGGTTCACTTCAACGCCTGGACAGGAAAGAGTTATTTTACAGGGAGTTAACTAAGACATCCGAAAGAGGCATGACACGGGGAACTAGAGCAATCTACCCCGGTGGACGAAGTAAAGGGTTCAGTTCGAAATTCTAATTACCTGAAGAAGGCCGGAGCGCACAACTGTCAAAATGTCGTGAATATGGCAACAAAGATGAGACCAACAGTCCGAACAATGTAAATAGCGTAAATAATTATAATACCTCATCTCAGAAATATACACAGATACAAATACTTTGGCGGAAACATAAACTTTCACTTTTATTTTTACAGATGGCCAACCATAACAAAAACCCAGAATGTCCAAAAACTTCAGTAAGTTGTATATTATTCTTTTTCTTCTCTACTTATCTATTGCAATCTTTTCAGATCTTTGTCCAAATCTGTTTCATTCCATGTGTTCTAATTCCAGTTAGTCTGTTCGTATTAATATGGCGACTAGACTGTTTCAGTATATTTTTGTCTGTCCGTATGGATGGATGGATATACGGGCTAGCGGCTCAGAATGAGAAATCAGGGGGCGGATTTAAAATTCAAATTGAGTTTCATTACACTTACACTCACACTCGCGCCAATAGCCCAAGGAAAGATATGAAACCATCTATTCTCCCCTAGCTATAGCTTAAATAGTAGGACAGACTGGTCTATTCAGCATTGTCTTCAGATCTCTCTATATGTCTATCGACATTTTCTTCAGATCTCTCTGTCTGTCGATATTGTCTTCAGATTTCTGTAATTGTTTATCACTCTTGTTTTCAGATCTTCTTGTCTCCTTACGTGTGTGTGATGCAAATGGCTAGCAAGAAACCGAATCAACATACGAAAATTACATTTTTAAAGTGATAAATTTCAGTTGGAATGAATTCATTATTCCAAATATTTGAAATCGTTTATATAAAAAATTAAGCGATAATGGAGCAAAATGAACAGCAAAAGTTCAAAATTAAAAGTCATTGATTCATAAGAGATTTAATAGCCATAATGTACGAGGTTCGGCTGAAAAGTTCTTAGGCTGACCAAGATATAAATGTAAGTCGATACACCACTTGGTAGACTAAAAGATTCGGACGTGTGCCAGAATACAACCCTTGTATATGTTCTGTATAAGGATGCTGATAAATACCATTGACTGAACACGTGAGCAAAGATGAAAGTTTAGAGAAAATAAAAATCTAAATGTACACTTATACGTAGTATCAGAAAGAGGCCTTTGAATTTTTGGGGGGCACATAATGAGGAAAGAGAACATAAAAAAATTAACACTCACATGACATCTTGAAGGCAAAAGGGACAGATAGCGAATAACCTATCTAATGTAAATGGTTGGCAGAACATAGATTAGGAGAGATAGCAGCAAAACAAACTTTATTGACGGATACAATGGACAGGAGATTTTGGAGAGCTATGATTGCCCATGTCCTGAAGGGGCAAGGCACATAGAAGAAGAAAAATGCAACTGGCCGTTAACAAATACATTTAAGAATACTAAAGACTACTTTGAGATTGTGAGGATCAAGAAAATTAACGCAATCTATCATTCTCTAGTTTTAACTAAGAAAAATGATTCAGTTTTTGTCGCGTCTTTATTGATTACATATTTTTAATCGTTTCACCGCAAGGATGACTATAATGCCCACTAGAACGCAGGGGTGACAGGGAATGAAAGAGAATGAGAAGTCTGTAGTGGAGAGGATTGAGAAAAGGGTAAAGTAGGTACAGTCAGGGTTCAAGAAGACAGAAGATGGCGATTGGCGTTTCATTTAAATTTTGATGATTGTAGTTATCAGAGAAGCAAGAAATCGGAAGAAAGTTCCACTGGTGAGAAGTACGAGAAAATAAATTGTTATGTTAGAAGTGGTGGTTGCATCTAGCTAGTTCAACAGTAAAACCTAGTTGCTTATCTAGTAGCACGCTTGAATTGACACAGTCGAGGTACCAGGGTAGAAAAGCTGATCAGAACAGTTGCCATGAAAATATTTGTAAAATATACAGAGGACAGCCATGACACATCGGTGAGAAATTGACTGAAGTCGAGATACCTGGTCAGGATTGATTATATTACATTATTTGATTTTTGTCGAGATGTACAACTGGGACCCCAGACTAGATATGACAACAGTATTCAATGCACGGTCTAAACTATTATTAGAAATTAGATACTGCAGAACTATTCTAGCCATTCCCTACGTAGACCGCATCACAAATAACCCAGTGCGAGGCAACATAAAAAAAAAAAAAAGGAAACAGATCCTTTAGAAAATCTTATAAACACTGTCAGGAAAAGGAAGTTGAAATAGTATGGATACATCATCCTACAAGGTACCACAAGAAAAGGAAAAAAAGGACGCAGAGAGATGAAGAAATCGACTGACAGTGTCACTGGGGGGGGGGGCTTGAAGATCCTTCCCAGGGACTCAGACATAAGGAAGGGGGAGCTGGTCAGATGATGAACTGTGAAGTGACATTACGATCACATCCGATTATGGCACTGATGATGATGATGGTAGTGTTTAGAGGAAATAATGATGATTTGCTTAACTTAGTTTTGTACAGTGTTCAAATGTTTGAAGTACTCAGTGACGAAAAAACTCACTACAGTAAGAATTGTCTTTTAAAACGGCTTGCTAACCATTGTTTCATATCGAGGTGCCAATTTTTCTGTATATTATTATTAATAACAGAGGTACTAATATGAACAAAGATCGTAACACAATCAGTAGTATTAATACAAATCCCGTTAAAGCGCCTTGTCATGGATCAATGGTTAGCAAGCCATTCGATTTTCACATTTTCTACATTGTAATTTTCAGTAATCTTAGTCTTGTAGAAATAATGAAAAAAAGTTGGAAAACTGATAAGCTACTCGTTATAGTAAATGTACTCAGATTGTGATGCGCGACAAACTCGTGTGTGAAAAAAGGGTGTTGGAGTTTGGGGAAGGAGTAATAAAGATCCTCATCAAATTCTGCAGCCAGAAATATTTTTTTCGTACTAACGCCGTTAACATTTGCTGGAAAAAAGAAAAAGGAAAACTTTCTGGTCGCAATATCTGATAAGGATCTTTATTAACTCTTACCAATATTACAAAATCCCTTTTCTTACACACGGATTTATTTCTCATACCAGCTTGAAGGCACCTACCATGAGAAATGAAACACATAATTAAATGGCTCTTCCATTTTGTTTTATTATTTTTCAAAAATTATTCTATATCTTACTAACACGCAAGCTTTACTTATTAAATACTGAAATCATCCTAGCTAAGATAGTTGTATATTTATCAGGTCACCCCATAAGTTCTGTCCGAATTTTAACTTTTTGTTAAAATGAACGAAATTTAAAGAGTATTTTATAATGTCTAATGGAGCTGAACATTATTTTTATGTTTAGATGCATTTAAACTGATCAAATTTTATTTCAGAGAACAATAAAATTAAATTTTGTTTGATTAAAACCCTGCTAACATGGAAGTACCCAAGAATCATTTGAGGCACATAATGCTTTATGAGTTCAAGAACGGAAACTCAGCAGCCGAAGCAGCTAGAAACATTCACTCAGTTTATGGAGAGGAATGTGTGAATGAAAGAACTTGCAGAAGATGGTTTGCAAAATTCAGAGGTGGAGATTTTACCCTTGAAGATGAAGATCGAACTGGACGTCCAGTTGAGTTTGATGAAAAAGTTCTTGAATCAGACCTTGAAGAAAATCCTGCTTTATCAGTTGAGGAATTAGTGGTTCTCTGTTCAAACCATACAACTGTTCGTCGTCATCTTCAACAACTTGGAAAAGTTCCTAAACTTGGAAAATGGGTGCCTCATGAATTGTCTGAAAACAACCTCAAATTCCGAGTTGATATCTGCTATTCTCTCCATTCTCACTAACTTTTCACCTTTTTTGGATAGACTTGTGTCTGGCGACGAAAAATGGATCTTTTATCGAAATGTTAAGCGTCGTAGACAGTGGCTTGGTAAAGGGGAAGGACCCCAGCCACAGCCGAGAAGGGAACTTCATGGGCAAAAGGTTCTTCTTTCAATCTGGTGGGATCGCCAAGGAATAATCCACTTTGAATTCCTACCACCTAATGCAACAATTAATGCTCAAATATACTGTCAGCAATTAGAGCGTTTGAACCAAGCTTTGAGGAAAAAAGACCTGCTCTAGTGAATCGAAAAGAGGTGATGTTTCATCAGGACAATGTGCGACCCCACACAGCAAGAATCACGTCACAAAAGATCGAAGAACTTGGTTGGGAGAAAATCCCTCATCCACCTTATTCTCCCGATCTTGCTCCTTCAGACTCCCATTTGTTTCGTAGCTTACAGAATCATTTGGAAGAAACAGCTTTTGTAACACAGGAAGAGGTTAAAACTGATATTTGTGAGTTCTTCGAATCAAAGCCAAAAGAATTTTACAGTAATGGAATTAGTAAGCTTGTTAATAGATGGAAAGAAGTCGTAGATAATCAGGGAAAATACATTGTTGATTGAATCTGTAATTAAATGTAACATTTGGTCACTTGTTTTCTTTATTCAAAATTCGGACAGAACTTATGGGATGACCTGATACTTCCGGCTCTAATGTTCAGATAAAATCCAGAATTTCGAAAGCTAATTTTCATGAAATACAGGCTCTCCTTAATTTGTAGACTGTTACAATACTTCATAATTTTTCATACCAATATTATACCAACTTGTTTTTGTGCCATAGTAAATTGTAATTAAGTAATATCAACACAAATCGCATTGTTCTTTCCATAATATTAAATATCTTTATGTCATAGTAATAATGATCAAAATATTACCTAACTGATGTGTCGGGAAAATACTTCTTACGAAGGTGTATATAATTAATCTGAAAACATGTAAGTTTAAAGTTTACATTAATCTGTCCATAGCCTTAATCGTCTACGTCTTGAAGAGGCTCGGCACACAATAAACGCAAAATTGAAAGCAAATTCATGTTACACCGATGCAAACATTTCTATGTCCAAAGCCTAAATGATAAATGTGTTTTGATTGTTTCGACTAAATAATAATAATAATAATAAAGATCACAAAAACAAAATGTACTTTCTCATTGACATAACAATCACTTCAGATTGTAAAATGTATATTTAAAGATCTTCAAAAAACTATAAAATACAAGGACCATGAAGTGGAAATCTCAAAGATATGTTATATGAGAACATCAATAATTCCAGTTGTAGCTGGAGTACTCGGACTGATTGGAAAAGGTTCCAATAGACTCATTGAAGGGGTTGCTAATAACCCACACCTTAAAGAAATACAAAAAATTGTACCCACAAATACAGCCCACACATTACGAAGACCTTTATCTATATAAATGTGTGATCTTTGTTTTTTTCGTGGGGGTATAAAAATTATCAGTGGAAAATGTGATGAAGCCATTCCTTACCCAAGGTCTCTGGTTAATACTCGGAAGGAAATGTGTATACAACAGAAATCAAAGGAAATAATTATAATTAATAAGTACACACACACACACACATATATATATATATATATATATATATATATATATATATATATATATATATATATATATTAATAAATATACATATACATACGTTCGAGGTGCAACTTGAAGTTTCGTTGTTCTACCCACTCATCAGGCACGAGTCATTACTTTTGCACTTCGAACGTAGGTATATGTATATTTGTTAATATTAGGTTGGTGGAAAAATAATGACGGTTTTTGACGTATTTTTTAACGTCAAAAACCGTCATTATTTTTCCACCAACCTAATATATACTTCTTTGCACAGTCTGACCACAAGGTGTTTTGTTTTCACTTTATAGTAAATTGAGTAAATATTTTGCTAATATCTATTTATTTGATTTATCCACATTAATACCTTTATATATATATATATATATATATATATATATATATATATATATATATATATATATATATATATATTCTCTCTCTCTATATATATATATATATATATGTGTGTGTGTGTGTATATTATATATATATATATATATATATATATATATATAGGATGTATCAAAAATACAATTACAAACTTTGAAGGCGGATTCCTCGCACCAAAACAAGGAAAAATCCATATAAGCATAGGCCCTTTGTTTTTGAATTTAAAGAATGTTTTACGGTAGATGGCTGTGTGTTGCTATGTAGACTAGGTTACATTTGTCATTCGTGTAATACTTGTGGCTAGTCTGTCTTCAACGTTTAACGCATGTAGTAGTGAGTTAACTGAGAAGTGTTCTGTTTATCAGTGGCAGGATATTCATATTGGGAGCAGGCAAATATGATTTTTACAAACGGCTGCGTGAATGATAATGGATGCGAGGCTGCACGGCTGTATCAGATTGCATTTCGAGTCATCCAAACTTCGCAGCTGTTTATCGTCGAGCGACAGAATCTGTGGTACCACAAGCTATGGAACGAGGAAGACCGAGATCCGCTTGTACGCCTGACCACGAAAAACACGTTCTACAGGCTGTCGGGAACAACCTGGGTACCAGCACATGGTAAGTGACCCTAGCATATCATACATCACATAGTACCACATGGAAGGTACTTCAAGAGCAGCTACTGATTCCGTATCATTTGCAACATGCGCCGGGTCTGTCATCCTCTAATCACTCACCACTTTTGCCGATGGTTTACTGCACAAACTGCCGATCCGTTGTTTGTTTCCTCAGTTTTGTTTATGAATGAGGTAACATTTGGAAGATATGGAATAACAAATTTATATAAGCAACATTTGTGGGCGGATCGGATCCATGTTACAAGCTAGACACCAGCATCAGTTTACGATTAATGCTTGCTAGGCCCATATATTCTCCCAGCACGTCTTAGATGTGCTGTCTACAGGGAATTTATTTCCAGCACACTTCCGGACCTGCTAGAGGATGTACCCCTGCTAATACGAAGACGCATGCAGTTCATTTATGATGTGGCTCCAGCACATTTTAGTCACATTGTTCGTAATGCATTGGCTGACATCTGCCATAAAAGATGGATAGGTAAAGGAGGAGGACCGGTTCCATGGCCTGCACGTTCGCCCGACCTTTGCATTCTTATCCACCTAAAACAACTGCTTTATGCAGCAGACATTAATAAGATGCTTCATCAACGCGTCATGGGGGCTTGTGAAACCGTTCGACACCGTGTGGGAGGATTTGAAAGGGTCCGCCAGTCAATGATCCGACGGCTGCATGAGTGTAGAAGCAAGGAAAGGACAGTTGGAACATTCGTTATGAGTTGGTGTGCTAAGGTACAATGATGGTCTTTTGGACATATGTTTATATGGATATTTTGCCTTGTTTTGGTGTCAGGAGCCTGCTCCAAAGTTTGTATATATATATATATATATATATATATATATATATATATATATATATATATATATAATTATTTATTTAAAAATATGATTCCAACACGCTACATAAGAGGTGTCATGTTTCAAAACAACAGCCAAAAACTTCAATATAATTATTTGAATTAAATTGAATTAAAGTAAGCTCTGTTCCATCTTCAAGCGACATTTTTTTTGGAATAACTTATTTCTTTTTTGGCGGGAATAACTTATTACGTGTTTTAATAGCATATTCATAATTGAAATCAAAATTTCCATGGTAACAGCCAGGGCGAATTGTTTAAATAGGGAAGGGTGTTGGGTGTTAATAATTTGTATCAGTATATAGTTACTTTCATAGATGTCAAGTCAGGGTAAGGTGGGGGTGTGGGTGTCTAAATTTAAAACGGAAGATGTTTTCGCCTAGTCTGGTTTACGTGTCTATGGAGATTTATTTATTTTTTTATTTTATTTCTTTGTGAAAGGGATTTGTGTATATAAAAACTGCCGTAACATTTGTTTTTTGACGACTTCATAAAGGGTTATCTTTTTTGTAGGGTATTTAAACTATTTATTGGGGCTATGGATTATAAAAGTTATTTTATTGTATGTTTGTTTTTAAGCTAATTATTCAATGCATAAATTTGATGATGTCAGGAAAAAACGTTAACTCATGTCTATTGTTTAATAGATTTTTATTATTTAGAAACTTAATAATGTGCAGTTTCTCATGGAGGCACAAAGGGCATGGGTCATCCCAAGTTTTACAAGTTCTAGTCCTGTTTATAATTTTCCATTTTACTTTAGGTGTCCTATTTATTTCCTTCAGATGCCAAAAATATTTAGATAGAGAAGTCTGATTTCTTTTATTTATATTGTTGAAAGACCACTTATGCTGCCTCCATCTGGCTTTAAATTCATTCTTCGTGGACCCAATGTATATCATATTAGTATTAGGACTCTCAGTGGATGAGATAGTACATTGGTATATCACAGATTTGATGCAGCATTTATTTTCTAATGGGTTTCTACAATCGCACAATTTTTCACTGTTATTGTCTCATTTAAGTGTAGGGTTTTTATTAATACTATTCAGGCATGGGGGTTTGTTCAGGATTTTATTATTGTGCTTTTTTATTATAGTTTCTAGATTTTCAGTGCAGCTGTAACTCAATTTTAGGGTGTTCTTATTAAATATATTACTAAGCCTACTATTGGTGGGGAAGTGTTTTTCAATTAAAGCTAAGAATTTCTGTCCTAGTTTAATACTAACCATTTGGTTGAACGGAGGGGCATACCAAATGATTTTTCTTTTCCTGTTTTTTTCTTCTGGCTAGTGCAATTGCTTTTATAGTTAATGTTTGCATTTTTGTAACCACTATTTTTTAGGGCAGCGTTATAAAAGCTATTGTGTTGTTGGAATATTTCTTTGTTAGCGGAGTTTATGCTAATTCTATTTTCTATTGATGAGGGTACATGTTTAATTATGGATGGAGGGTGGTTTGACTTCGGGTGTAGATATAAGGGGTTAGTATTTGGTTTTCTATAAGGTTGGTATGTGCTGCTTGCTAAATCTAGAGTTACGTCGAGCAAATTTAGGCCTCTTTCTTTGACAAAAAAAAACTCAATTTTGGCAATATCCATTTTAAGTCAATCAAAATTAAGCAACATTCAATTCACTCAGATTTCGTTGGGAGCCGACCAAGAAAGTATAATAACTTAATTTCTAAACCACTTATCAATGACAAATTAGTACGCGGTTGGCTAATTAGGTACATAGTTCTAAAACAAGCAATTAATATGGTCCTTGAAAAGAGAGAAGAAATATCTTGGTCTTCCCTGTTAGTCCACTAAAGGCATTAGTGTATCTGTCATATATTAAAATCTTAACGAGACGGAGGGAAGAACGGGAATAACCCAAAGAGTTGAACTCTAAAAATGAGTTAAACATTTTATATACAAAATATTTGTATATATATATATATATATATATATATATATATATATATATATGTGTGTGTGTGTGTGTGTGTGTATGTGTGTGTGTGTGTAATAATAACATGCAGAATATATGCCATAAAATCTCCCTTAAAGAAGAATTTAAACAGATATAAGAATACAAGCAGGTATGTGAAGAGGACATCCCCAAGAAGAGCACAAAATAGCCCTGTTGTATTACTTCGGTTCGTCTTACGAACGCATCGGATTTGTGTCCTCTTCTGTGGGAAGCTAAGCGGCAAATCTGCGACTTTGTCCGTAGAAAATCAAGAAGCAACTCACTATTCTCCCCAAAGTGTTAAAACGTGATCATAAGGGCCTCCTAAGACATCAGTAAATTATTCCTGTCAAAAGGGAGATAAATGCGTTCTGCATACCTTCATAATACATCAAGATGCTTAAAAGAATCTCTGCTACTCAAACTTGGGCAAAAATAGACCACTTAAATTTTTTTGTTTACTGTTATTTCACTCAATACATGGCCTAAGAGTTACTCAAGGTAGAGGGTTACTCAGTGGGATTGTAAGGACGGGTGAAGGGGTGGGGTGAGTATTATGAGGACGAGCAGGATAGATATCGGTTAACCCTGGACCAAGCTGTTCCACAAAATAGTATAAAATACTATAGCATATTGCATAAATAACAGTTTTAATGACTGATGAAAGAGAACCGTATTAAATAGCAGGCGTTATGAGAAACATTATCTTGAACGTTTATGCTTCTGAAATTTGTTTACGTCGAACTCACCTCAGTAAATTAACGTTATCATCAACTGTCATGAATGATACGCATTTTTACTGAGTGTTCGTTACGTATGTGTTTTAATTGTGTTTTAATTCCAGAGTATATACCCTGATGTGACAAGTATCCAGCCCCCACCCACATTCGGCTTCAAGTATTCACCCTCACAAAAACCAAAAGTGAGTTCTGGCATTCAATTTATCCGATTTTGTATTTGCTTTGCTTATGGCTTGCAAAATGCATTTCGTTATTCAAAACTTTTTGTGCTTTACATTCGTCTGTTGTATAACAATATCCACTAATGAGAAAAACGATATCAGAATGCTAACCAAGCAGACGTTCCTTCCAGTTTTTAAAATAAACAATTCTCAAATAGTTACATTGACCTGTAACCTTGCTCGGTAATACAAATTATTTTCACATGCTTTTAAAATATAATTTGAGAACAATAATCTTTGAATGCTGTTTTATATATATATATATATATATATATATATATATATACAAGTATATGATTGGTGTATATGGAATGAATTCCAATAACCAACAATTACTATTCTTAAAAGAGTGCTCAATACAAAGTAGAGCAGATATAATTATTTATTTTTAAAGAACGTCATCACTTGATAAGACACCGAAGGTGTTGAAACAAAATGGCTATTTTTGTAGTGATTTTATAACATATTTATGTTATAAATTTTTTTTCTTTAAAAATAAATAATTATATATATATATATATATATATATATCAACACTCAGAGGCGACAGGCTGTTTCATGCTAGACGGAATCGTCAGGCCGACGAATCACTTTTATATTTACATACGCTCTATCTCTGATATTGAGCACTTTATCCCAAAAATATAGCACACCTTAAAACTATATATATATATATATATATATATATATATATATATATATATATATATATATATCAAGTATGTTTCATTGAATAATATAGACATATTATGTCTATTTATTTTATAATGCTTTCTAGTTCTCCAATCAGTTCCTTGATGTTAAAGTTAAATTCACCAAGGTAGGCACCGTAGTTTTTTTTTCTACCCAACTACTTTCGATCTCCTCAGGTGTGAATTACAAAAACAAACTATTTTAACTGTATGTATTATTATTCAATTATTATTATACAATGAAACATGTTTGATGATATGCTGCCTATATATATATATATATATATATATATATATATATATATATATATAGGCAGCATACAACCGTAGAGCAGACCTAGATAAACCTAGTGAGCCAGAGAAACCTACCCTAGAAAGCTAGCTTTCCCTGACGATCCGTTTAGGTGAAACCTGGGTAGGTTTGTCTGGCTCACTAGGTTTATCTAGGTCTACTCTACGGTTGTATGCTGCCTATATATATATATATATATATATATATATATATATATATATATATATATGTATATATAAACCTAGTGAGCCAGACAAACCTACCCTAGAAAGCTAGCTTTCCCTGACGATCCGTTTAGGTGAAACCTGGGTAGGTTTGTCTGGCTCACTAGGTTTATCTAGGTCTGCTCTACGGTTGTATTGTACGGTTGTTAGTTGTTTACTCGTATCGGGGTTTTTTCTTTGGGCTTCAAACCTGTATCTGTGCGATTTTTTTCGACAGACTTTCATGTTTGTAGCTCTTTCGTTTTTTAAAACCTTTTTTTTCCCTCGAGATTGATTTGATTATTGGCAAATCAAAAATTCGAAGGTTTTTCGAAACGAGTATAGTTACCTATATTTGTGTATATATATATATATATATATATATATATATATATATATATATATATATATATGTGTGTGTGTGTGTGTGTGTGTGTGTGTCTGGATGGTGGATTCTGCCGTCGAGAACGACAGATGACGGGTCAGTAAATACTAAGCTTTTATTGACCAGTTTGCTCCAGCCAATTGTTTAAAATAGCCAATTGCCTATGTCCTGCTATACACCTCCTTCCATCTTAACGCCATTATCCTGTACTATGCACTGTATGCCAAGTGTCAGATAATGCTACAATCGCAGGCTTTTATTTATATAAGAGTTTTTCATCTCGATATATATATATATATATATATATATATATATATATATATAGTTGTATATTTAGGCAGCAATCCTTCCTTTATGCATGTTTAATTAAAAACGACAGACAAGGTACTAGAGTTAAGCTTTTTATTTAATTTTTCTTGTGTTCAAACAAGAGCTTTCTTTTCTGGACAAAGGGTGTGTAAGAACTGTCCAAATGTTTTATATTTCTGAGCGCTTTCGGCTATACCTTTAGCCATTATCAAGGATGATTCGATTTTTTCAGCTTAATTAAGTATGTGCGTTCTGTGTATAGTGTAAGTGTGTGGTAAGGATGTTTTTAATTCCCGAATACGGTTAGCACATTGTGGCTTTGTTCGTAGTTAATATTGTTAAGAGTTGGCTTTTTCTTTTTTTATTATTAAAGCTTCCATTATTTTTAGTCTTTTTTTGCAGGTGGATGCAGTTAATATATTTGTGTTTTCTACTAGTATGTTTCTAATGGAGTCTGGTAAATTTGTGTGTATCTTTAAATTAAATAAAAAAGCTTAACCGTAGTACCTTGTCTATCGTTTTTAATGAAACATGCATATATATATATATATATATATATATATATATATATATATATATATATATATATGTATGTATGTATATGAATAAAAATGACAATAGGAAAACTGGTAATTGCTGACGCGTTTCGTCCAATGTGGACTTTATCAAAGCAAAATACGAAAATGAAATTAATTGAAATAAGTAACTAATAAACACAAAAACAGAATGTACCTAGCAACTGGAATGTAGAGAAACGCTATTTTCATATTTTTAACTACATTTTATTTTTCATATTTTTCTCTAATTTGTCAAATGATGTGAAAGGAAGTAATGTAATTCTTCAACAATGGTCTACATTCATAATTTTTTTCTAGCTTTTTGCTGGTAACTGGTCACCCAGAAGCCTATCATTTTTAACCGACAGTCAACCGGCCCTGAAACTCACTCAAAAATCTGTGTTTGTGTCCTTAAAAAAGTGGGAGGAGGGGACAGTTTCGAGATTTCATTTGCATGCAGATTTGCTGAGCTTCTTTGCACAATTTGACGCTGACACGTTGATCGAATTTGAACATCGTCGTAAAGATCGCAGCACCGTTCTAACACACCTTACAAAACAGTACATAATAACCGAATGCGATCAGATAGCATGATACCTATTGGTTAACTGATTCAATAAGTTGGATACCTGAGAGTGTTACCTGAGCACACATCTATATTAAATCACAGTATATAGAACCGGGCAACAATCCGAGACTGTGTTGTATATATTGAGAGAATCCAAGAAACAATGCAACAAAACAATTTTTTGGGTTATTTACATTATTTACAAACGTTTCAATCGTTGTAACCTCCGGCCTTCATCAGTTGCTTGAAAGGAACAATAGCCTAGTGGATTAAAGCGTTGGTTAGTGAATTTTGATGTAATTGAGTTCAATTCCCGTGTATGTGGAAATAGGGCGATTACTACTGAGCAGTATTATGAATTAGATGAGATATCCCTGGGTATGACAAATTAGTACGCGGTTGGCTAATTAGGTACATAGTTCTAAAACAAGCAATTAATATGGATTAAATACGTAGAACAATCTACCGACGTGGATAAAAAAGGTTCCTTGAAAGTTACCCGTATTTATAAGCACATGATGAAAGCCAGAGAGTACAACGACCGAAAATATAGCAGCAACAAAGATGAGGCCAATAGTCTGCGCGTAAATAATAATAATGTAAATGATAGATAAATTCTCGTCCCAGGAATTAAGACATAAAATATCTTCTTAGATGAAGTAATTCTTCAAATTATTGAAGACTGGTTATTCGTACCAATAACAAATAAATTAAGTATTGGTTTTTGTTTTTTGTTTTTTGAGTGGATGGATCAGAAAGTATGTTTATGAGTATTATCAATACGTATAAAAAATGTATTTTTTAATAAAATCCCAACTTTTTCCTAAGCATTTCGATTATTCATGAAATCATCTTCACTTTTCTATTTTCTTGATCTTCCTTAAGTTGACTAAATTTGATTAAATTTGAATAAATATTCGAAACATTAAAGACAGATATTTGACTGGGTTAATAACTGCTTCATATTCACAAAACACAAAAACGAGTGAACATTATCAGCGAATTTTTAACATTTTTTGTAATAATACTTTTTTTTTAGGAATTTTAAATTTTTTTAAATTGTCTTCTCTTAACCAAGCCCACCGAGAAAATGTGTAGCAGAGACAAGAAATTCGGGTCCCGTCGACACCTAAGAAAATATTTCAAAAAATAATAATATAAAATTAATATATTAGATGTGATGCATGCGTAGCGATGCGTTTATTGGCACCGAAATTAGAATTGACGTATCGAATTCGTATTCCAGTCGTGGCTGTTGCGTTCACTTGCACACAAATACCTTTGGAATGGTATAAATCCATCTAATAATCCCCAACCTCGGCTAAGCAACCAACCTAGGAGAAGGACATCTACCCGGTTGGATGTAAGGCTATCAACTTTACCCTGCAAAATCTGAGTACTACTTTTTTTTTAAAAAAAGGTGTTTTTCAGAGTTATGTGAAGCACAATATTCCGAACAATTTCTTATACGTTTCTTTTCAGAAATTCGGATAATACAAGATGGTAGTGTTCAAATTTTGTAATAAAACACCAGTTCTTTAATCCTTTAACTTCTCACAATAAGTCGTCTGCTTAAAAGGACCGAGTTTTATTTTAATAGAATAGGATCATTATTACCTAATTTTTTTAAGACGGAGAATTATACGAAATAACCAAAATGATTGACTCGTATTGAATCAGTGAATAATAAGAACAAAATGAAGATGTCTTTACTTTGGCAGGATTTACAGAAAAATGCCGGTTTTAGATGTTACGCACGCTTTGATTCACGTTGCACGATTTTTTCTTTTCTTTCTTTTTCTTTTAAATATGAGTGAAACAATAACGGAGATGTTGTGTCTAATTCTTTGCTAGACGGGCTTTCTGGATTCAATCGTACATGAAGTAAGGCAACTGGGAAAAACTGTGGATCGAGAACTGACCTGGGCAACAGGAAAAATCAATCAGACGATGGAGTCCCATACTTCCAGTCCTCTGCTGGTAAGTTAAAGTAATTCGTTGTGTGTCTCACAGAGAGCGGGGAGATAGATAGTGTGTGTGTATGTGTGTGTGTGTTCTTAAAAAAGTTTGAGAAATTCAGAAAATTAAAAAAAATGCAGATATCAATGATGTAAGCACAGTTTCAAATGTGTAAATAACAGTTAAATCCGACTTGTGACTGTATTTATACTGTGAACAAGAGCGTCCTTTAAAATCGATAAGAAAATAATATTTTTCAACTCTGGCGTAGGTCGTAGCTTTTGGAAAGTCTAATCAATGCTAATCTACAAAACTTATTACAAGTTTGAGAATTCTTTATCCGAAATTCTTGGAGCCGGAAGTGCTTCGGTTTTCATATTTCTTTTCATATTTTGGAATACAGGCGATTTAATTTGTATATAGCATCTATAAAATGGGACAGCTTGGAAATTGAACGCAAGCATAAACACAATATCCTTTTACATTTGATGTCATAGTTTATACATATACCTTGAAAGTAGTTTTATATAAAATTTAATAGGTACAACTGACTATTAAAGGATGAAAAGTTAATGTTTTGTACTTTCTATACGTGTACAAAAATACATGATCGCAACTTCGAAAAAATATATAAATGCAACACCAAACACTACTTCTACATCAGGTGTGAGAAACTGAAGGGAGAGGGTACATCGTCAATGACGTCACTGTGAGTGTGAGAAGGAAAATTCGGTAAGCTATCAGTCTCTACCAACGATGCCGTGTTTTCATTAAAATCTTACAATGCGTACAGGGATTCTGATTAGAGTTAAATGTAATGAAAACTGAAAAAAAAAGTTAGCATTTTATTTGTACCGCTGCGACGCAATAATCCAGCTACGAGTAGCCATGTTGCTTTCTGAAATTTTCCATTTCTGGCTTGCACCTGAAAAACTTTTGGATTTTAGAAGATTTTGGAATTTCGGATAAAGGACATCAGAAAAAAAAATGTCCCTATTCTTTACGAGTAAACAAGTCTATTCTGTATAAATCAGAAATCGATTTGACACTTTATTGATATTATGGAATGGACCCTACCAACTTCTGAAATGGTAAAAATATTATTTTTTTTATTATTCTGACAAGTGATGCGGATTAAGAAAGATCTGATGTATGCTAATCTAAAAAATATATTTTTTAATCCAAATTTTTATGAGTGGATCAGTTTATTTAAGTAATGCCTTTACTAATAATTGGGTTCAACAAACTGCAACTCACAAGCTAATTTCGTTTAATTATCATATTTTCATCTGGTTATACCTACCTGGCACAGGGCTCGACCCTGGGCTGGGGGTATCACGGCTACGACTAGCTTGGACCGGCCTGGACAAGCCAAGACCAGCTATGACTAGCTTAGACCAGCTATGACCAGCTATTGACCAGCTTGAACCAGCGGCCCGAGTGAAAACACTCGGATCACCACGTTAAAAACCGACCTTGTGTCACAACCTGACTCAGTGGCGGGGTCAAGTAAATATCCATATTTCATCTGGTTCGCAGATCCAGCAATATATTATTATTTAGAAATAATTATTTTTATATTATTACTTTCCTTTAATGTATATATATATATATATATATATATATATATATATATATATATATATATATATATTGAATGTCTTTTGTTTGAGTATCATTGAGGCTACTCCATCAGAATTACATTTAGAAGTGATAAACCTGCAGCTCAAAAGCAAACCAAACGACAAATACAAAAGAAAGTAAACTGACTTTTACACATGCCTCCCAAATGAAAAGGATTATGCTTTAGATTCAACAAACAGTTTTATATAAATGCGAGAAGATATTTTCAAATATGAATCAGGCTAAATCTTTGTAAAAGATGGTCATCAATAATTAATGTCAATTTTGATGAAAGGAAACAAAATTTAACTTTTCTGTCTGAATTTCTAAATAAAATATTATGTGGTAGCCATTATTAAGGAAAAAGTTCAATGACGGCGAAGAGAGTTAAGCTTAACAACAAGGAGACAATAATTTTAAGGCTACCACTTTTAGTTTCAGAACGAAAAAGATTAAGGCGTTAATCCGTGAATTTGGTAATAAAATAATTGTGAGTTCAATCCCTGAGCTGGCGGTAGAAACCCGGTGCAAATATGACTAAATATATAAGTAAAATGAATAACAGAACGAGAATAATCTAACCGTGTAGATTAAATAAAGGGTTTACTTAGAAATTTACTGATGTTTTCCGGGCTCTTGAAAATATATTTCAATTGAGCATTGTTGAAAGATAGGCTGTTTCTATAAACAACGGCCAACTGCACTGATGCAAAGCTCTTCAGCAAAATGAATTGTAGGACTGATTGGCGTTTGCCTACATTCATAAAAAAACAATACGTTAGAATTAGCTGTTTCTCTCTGCCAAGTGATGATGGCTTAGTGGTAGAAACTCTGACTGACTGGGTTTCGGTCCTGGCTTGAGGCATGCGGATGTCTAGTCGCACTGAGGAGCTGTGATACAGCGAAACAGTACTGTCTGCGAATGACACACACACACACACACACACATATATATATATATATATATATATATATATATATATATATAATTAAACCTACTCATTGTATGGGGGCTTTGGACTTGCATGCTAGACGATCATTTTCGGCTAACGTACATGTTCTTGGTGCTTTCTTTTTTTATACCTTTTTTTCCCTTTGGTATTGGTTTGATTATTTGCAAATCAAGAAGGTTCACCGAACGAGTATAGTTTCTTATACTTATAAGATTTATATATATATATATAATAAATCAACAAAAGTTAATTTCATACATCTGATTGACCGAAACACTCATTAGAACCATATGTCCGGTAAATCTCTTGAAATGATTATCAGATCTCATCTTTGTACACCTCGGAACAAACACTAATCATAACTTTCAAATCTTAAATTGTTAGCACGTTAGTGTTTCAATAAATATATATTATATATTCTCCATCAAGAACATACTGCAAAAGGCTAGCATCATGCAAAATGACTGAGAAAACCTAAGTCTGTTTGATCGTTCATCCTGAAGGAAAGCAGTTCTGAGAGAGACTTTGAAGAGAATCATGTTACTCATGAAAGACTCAAGAGAGATATTCGTAAGGGTCTAACGATGCTAATTTTGATTAAAATATTGTCACAGAATTTGATCTAATGTGTAATGAATGTTGACACATCTGATTATGTCAAAGGCGCCACACACTGAGAGAAAGTCATTCATGACGTGTTGTACTTGTGGTGAGTGTGAAAAAAAAATGTCTTAGTTGGTGGACTAAAACAGTATTTGAAAGTTCATCAACATATTAATAAATTAAATAGTGCAAAAGACACTTATCCTTGCCACATCTGCGCAAGAAAATGTAAGGCCCTAGCAGGACTAAAAATCCACGTCCGTGCAACCCATATTTGAGGATGAATCAAGCGATAGCATTGCTCCAAATAGAATTGCAACTATCATTATATATACTAGCCGAAAACCTGTCTTGCAAACATCTTTTATTAATAAATTTATTTCTAAGGAAAAGATTTGAAACTTACACCTTTTTTTCCCTTTCACTGAAACTAACGTTAAACACTTCTGATCAGGAGGTTTTGAGGGGCGTTAAACCAGCTCTTAATTTCTGGTGTTCCCAGGTCCACCTTGATCCGGGGTGGTGGCACCTGTTACGGTCTCTACTATGGATAAATACTTAACCCCCAAACTGGTGTCAAAACACTATGAAATTGTAAAAATAGGTTTTAATATCAAAAATACTTTGTAAAAAAATTATTACCAGCAATAAATTTTTGAAGAAAAATTATTTCCAGCAATACATTTTTGAAAAAAAATATTACCAGCAATACATTTTCGAAAAAAAAATATTACCAGCAATACATTTTTGAACAAAAATATTACCAGCTATAAATTAAAAAAATAAAATAAAATTCCAGCAATACATTTTTGAAAAAAAAATATTACCATCAATAAAAATCTTGTCGGCGTTAAATAACCCATTGAAGTTGATATGTCGTAAAACAAAACAAACCAAACCAAATCTTTTTAAATATGTGAATATTATTTTTATTTTGACGACCTCCCTAAAGAACTACAGTGACGTGCAAAATTTTCTACATGGTACAATAAATTTTATTTGACATAATGTAATTCCTTTTTTTTTTCAAATATCGAAACAAATATTTCTTCATAGATAAAAGAATGTGATCTTAGGTTTAAAATTCACATAATTCATTTCAGAAACTTTTTATTCAATCCAGTGACATAACGAGACGAAAATAGGCAAGAAAAAAAATTCGCGTCTGTTCATAGTCAATAACATCACCTTTCTGGTCAATAACATGGACGTTTAGTAGAATTAGCAATTCACCATCAGTCGCCGCAACAGTTTCAACCGTCGGGGTGGGGGGGTCATCTGAGGGCAGAAGAAACAGACTTTGATTCTTCTTCCTCGTGATCCTTTCAGTGGGTTTTCAGATAACTTGGTGGTGCCTCTCTCCTCTTCAAACTCTTGACCAACAGCCGAAAATCACAGAATATGGTGTAGCGACAGTGTTACCAATATTTAACCTTGGCTAGGAAAGGTAGGATTAAGGACAATGCGTGGACGCAATGCAATTTATATGTGACGCAAATAGCACATAGTATAAAATGCAAAACTGAACGGAATGATTTCAAAACATAACAATTGAATTTAGTAGAGTTTGGTGTACAAGTATAAGAGCTGAAAGTGTGATAGAGTTATGTCTCTTAGATTTGGAAATATTTGTATTTGAGCTCATAAAGTGAAAGTAATTATTAAACTGTAGTTTAGAAGAATAAAGTTCCTTTAGCATGTTTGGAATTGTGAGTTGTAAAGTTGGTAAAAGTTCAGAAGACATTTCAGAGTTCGTACTTGCGTGAATGTTGGTAATGGTGTTTAACGTCTGACCGCAAAGGTTAAGACGGGAGTTCTTGAAGATTACATCTTGGCAGCAAGGAGAAAGATGAATGAAAAGAAGCACGAGGGAGGGTGTATCACGTGGAAGGCTCAGAACGAAAACGCGGGAAGATAGATTTGTCGCGTGCAGGCGTTTTGATTAGTCGGAACTGACCAATCAGCAAGCTAGATTGAAGGTGATTAACCAATGAATGCTTGTTATATATTTTGTAAGATTGTGATGGTAAAAATCACAACAGGAATAGTGCATTTCCTAGCAGGGGTTAACTGGCTTGTTGTGGAAGATTCCACAATGGTGTCGGCCGCCCTTAGTACGTACACTAGTTTTGAATTCAGAGTTGTCCTTCCTCTAAACCGGTTGCCACCCAAGATTATAGGACCCAGTCGCACTTGCTATTTACCCATAGCTGGGAAGAGAAATGGTTGATCCATAACTTTTCCCATGGGTATTAACACGTAAGTGAATGTAAGGAACTCGACTGGAATTCGAAGTCGACTCTCTGATTCCTCAATCCGAGCTGCTAGTATTGATCTTGTTGTCTTTGAGTCAATTTTTCATTAGCGCATTTTCTTTAGTGTTTAGGATTATTATATGGTTGGTACTCTGTTCGTAATTTCCTGGCAGAACCACTCAATTTTTCCTTTAAAATATCAGGGTACTCTACTTTTCTTCATGGTTCCAACCATTTTAAACAAAACTTTCGCTCTATTTTCTACCAAGGGCAAACACTAAGAAAGATTTTCTTATGATTCATGGTTTCTTTTTCCCCATCCTCGTAGGGCCTGATTCCGACCAAACAATTCAGTTTTTAGTCTCATCACAAGTACAATAAATATGCAGTACAACTTTAATGTTCTTGAATTCATAGACAGTTTTTCTTTGCAATCTTCGACGTCTGACAACGCATTTTTGCAATTAATGTGGAAAAGCATTTGCCCAAAGTTTACAAGCCTCACAAACTACTCGAGGGACTGCAGCAGACGAAGAAAGTTCCTCCCAATTTTTCTTTTATGAACCCAAACCAAGATGATATACTGTGTGGATCAACGCTAGATTTGTTTGTCTCAATCTGAATGCACAATTCTGAGCTGGTTCATCAATGATTTCAATCAATTGATGTCAATCAAATCCACATTTACGAGAAACTGCTGAAAAGTTCTTGGCCCCAACCACTTTCCAAAATTTAGCTAAAAGATTCCCACCTTGCTTGGAGTGAAAAGTTTTTTAAAAAAAGTTCAGATTTTCTTCAGCATAACGTGGGCTGCCTATGTCACGCCTGTAACATCTCGGCCATTACATTCCTTTCCCGCCAATATCATTGAAAAATTTGTCCTAAAATTCTAAATACTGAGTCTCAGAGAAATTCTCAGAAATAAATCGTTTCTGTTTGTCAAAAAGTGACTCATCCAATGTCTTGGAACTTTATCAATTTGCTAATTTAGTCTGAAACACTATGAAGTCAAACTGAGCTTTTTCTTAAAGATTTTATGTGATTTTTTTCGCTGGTTTTCATACAGTTCAAAATCGTTTCTAATGAAGCAATTAAAATTAAAAAAACAAAAAAAAACAAAAGAAAAATCTAAAATACTTTTTTTAGGATTATTGGCTAAAGTTCAGCTTTCAACCCTAGCGGCCTGGACTTTAGCCAAATTTCTCTCTTTTTAGATTGATTGACCAAATTTATTTTCAAGTACAAATGTAATTTATTTTCATTTTTTTAGCAGCCCAATAATTGTCAAGAATAGGTAAATATTTTAAAACATTTTATTTCGTCAACTGATCATTCACCATAACTTGATTAGTCTATTAATGTTTGTTTGCAGACGTTGTTCCATCCCCCGACACCGCTTTGGTATAAAAATGGAATCGAATATCAAAATCTGGGATTAGTCTTTCTGCCTAATTGCTAAAATTTACGATATGTAAATTTTGTAATGGATAACGGCTCGGAATGATTAATCGGAGAGGCGAGTTCGAATTCCAGTCTGATTCTTTATAATCACTTACACGCAAATTTCTTTGGTAAAGGTATGAATCCATCTCTTCTCCTCCCAGCTATGGATTAAACAGCAATATAGACTGGGTTCTATAGCCTTAGTCGGCAACCAGTCTACCACAGAAAGAAACGGCAACCTATTGCGGGAAAATATTGTCCAAGCGTATATCACATATGACACTTAACTGAATGACCCAAAGTTTGCAATTTTCCTTCTTTATAAAGCGCCTATTGGCAGATATCAAGAAAAATTAATGAAAAACCATCCTAGAATTGACAGCTTTAAAAGATACCTTTTATACGAAAGTGCTTATTGGTATGTCGGGTGAGCTACATCATACATAAATAATCTGGCTACCAATTTATTTAGTATTTATTAATTTCTCACATGTGTAGAGATACAGGAAGACCGTTGACACGGGGACGCCAATTAAAGAACACCGGTAGTCCTCGGGCCAGTATAAATACTGCTAGAATATCGAGTCGGGGAGGGCAGACTTGGCTTTCGGGTAGTACGCTGCCTTTGTGAGCTTCCGAGTCGGCGTCTGTCGAACTCTCTGCATTAGCAGAGAGAAACCCGGACGAGGCTTTGCCGAAGGGCAAGGTTTCGTTCGGGGTGGTACACAGGGACTGAACCCGTCTAGGCGGGTTCAAAGGCTATATTTTTTTGGCCGAGCCTACGGGCTCCGAGATTCCCACATTAAACCGGCCTTGTGCCACATTCGGTCCTCGTGGGTGGATTGATAAATACCGTGCTGACTTGGTTTTTATCGAGTCAACTGTACATGGCACTGTGAACAGGATTTCCTTACTAGGATTTCAAATATTTTTACGTGCGATTAATTTGAAAATTAATGGAAATGGCTTCAGGACAACGAGGCGGTAGTGAACAGTGTTTGCAACTGGTTCAACAATTGATTGAACTACAGAGAGAGAACAACAAACTTCGCTCTCACAGGGAGGACAGACCAAACCGGTGTCTCACTAAAAAACCAGACAGACCCATTATTGAGCATGGTTACACAGAAGGAGACTGGGCACTGTTCGTTGACACTTGGGACCGATAAAAGCACATGTGCAGCCTAACAAGTCTAGCCGATATCCGGAACGAACTGAGGTCGGTTTGTTCATAGGAAGTGAATAGACATTTATTCGACCTCGTCGGACCCGGAGCCCTCAACACAGCCACGGAAGAGCAACTCCTGGGACACATACGGTTCGTTGCTGTGAAAGGCCTGCACAAAGAAGTGCATAGGCATAGATTTCACAACGTAAAACAAAATGAGGGGGAAAGTCTTACACATTTTTTGGCCAGACTACGGTCCCAGGCGAGGTTTTGTGGATTCACTGTCCAATGCCCAAACATAAATTGCCAGTACGTTGTTAATTACTCAGAAGACATGGTGGCCGGTCAACTCGTCGCTGGGCTTGCAAACAAAGAATATCAAAGTAAAATATTAGCTGAACCTAATACTCTTACAATGGTAGAACAGAAGTTTCATCGGTTGACGTTCTGGAAACTACCGATACGTCGACACCTCACTTACAAAGCAGCCTGGATCTACATTCAACATTCAGCGCATTGAGATCTAAGCAGGAGCGGCCTCAGGGTGTAGGCACGCCCAGAACCCCACGGGGAAGGCCATGCGATGGATGCGAGAAGACGTCACACCCCAATGGGTTGAAAGGACGGAAGAACTGTCCGGCGAAAACACTCCGATGCCAAAACTGTGGGGTGGTGGGCCACCTCAAAGAGGTGTGTCGAAAACCAAAAATGTAGCCCGCCAAGGAATCAGCAAGTAGTTCCAGAGAAAAACAGTCAAGAGTGCTGACCATAAAAAAACATAATAAAAAACAGGGCTTACCAGGCATACCACACCTCAAATGGAGTAAGGGCGAATTCCAGAGGAAACCCTCCAGAACCACCACCGTCCCTGGAAATTGAAGTCTCATTAATACCTGAGTCGCACGCCAAATTTGGACTAATCCTGAATGATAGGGCTTATCACCGGACACACCGTATTCTCGCTGTCGCAGACACCGGTGCCGAGACGTGTTCAAGTGGTCCGGAAATTCTAAAAGTATTGGGATGCACCAACAACATTCTCATACCAACCAGTCATAGGATACGTGGGATCACGGACGACCAACTAAGGATTAAAGGTATAGTCTTTATGCGGATCAGGGTTGGCCCTAAAGAAACCAGACAGGTTTTTTATGTGTCAGAGAACACATCAGGGTTTTACCTATCTGAGTCGGCGTTGAAAGACTTAGAACTGATTCCCAATAATTTTCCGAGTCAAATATCGAAAGCAAACAGTTTGATTACGGATGGCGAGAAGGCACCGTGTGGTTGCCCCTGGAGAACAAATATCCCGGACAAACCCTCTAGGATCCCATTTACACCTATTGAAAGCAACAGAGACTGTTTGGAACGATGGTTACGGGAACACTTTAAATTTAGCGCATTCAATACCTGTCCCCATCAACCATTACAGGTGATTGACTGGCAGGCCACTGGATATAACGTTCACCCGAGACGCAAAGCCCTCGGTGGTACACACCCCCATACCTGTCCCTCATCATTGGAAGAAGAGGGTAAAAGAAGACCTCGACCGAGACGTCGCATTGGGCATTATAGAACCAGTGCCGGCAGGCACTCCTACCCTTTGGTGTTCGAGGATGGTGGTCGCACCAAAAAAGAATGGGTCACCCAGGAGAACAGTAGATCTACAGAAATTAAATGCGGCGACAATGAGAGAAACCCATCACACTCCGTCCCCGTTCAACCAAGTATCCGTTGTACCTGCTCGAACGAAAAAGACAGTTCTAGATGCATGGAATGGGTACCATAGTTTACCGCTTTCTCCAGCGGCGCGAGATGCAACCACGTTTATAACGGAGTGGGGTCGTTACCGGTACCTCAGGGCACCTCAAGGGTTCCACGCATCCGGGGACGGATACACCCGCCGATTCGATGACATCACTGTGGATACACCCCGAATTACTCGCTGCATCGACGATACGCTTCTATGGGACGGAACCATAGAATCGGCCTTCTGGCATACGCTGGACTATATCACTCACTGTGGCAGGAATGGAATCGTCTTCAACCCTGATAAATTCCAGTTTGCAGGCGACGAAGTCGAGTTCGCTGCCTTTTTAATAACGGCCGATGACATAAAACCGACTAAAAAAATGACCGAAGCTGTACTTAAATTCCCGACTCCCACAAACATCACGGGTGTTAGGTTCTGGTTTGGACTGGTTAATCAAGTTTCGTACGCGTTCTCGCAAGCTGAGATTATGGCCCCCTTGCGAGAGTTATTACGTACGAAAGACCGCAAGTTCTATTGGGATGCCACCCTAGACAATCTTTTCGAGGAATCAAAAATAAACATCGTTCGGAAGATTGAGGAGGGGGTAAAAACATTTGAAATGAACAGGGCGACGTGCCTCTCGACTGATTACAGTAAAACTGGCATCGGCTATTTTCTTTTCCAAAAACACTGCAAATGCCCAACAGAATCAGGCCCCAACTGTGGTGAGAACCATTCGAGAATAATATTGGCTGGGTCCCGATTTACAAAGGATGCGGGTCTCGCTACTCTCCAATAGAAGGGGAGGCTTTAGCTTTAATATACGGACTAGAATCCTGTAGAATGTTTGTATTGGGATGCCCAGGCTTGCTGGTCACAGTGGATCCCCAGCCACTGGTGAAAATATTTTCGGATCAAGTCCTTGAAAATATAAAGAACCCCCGCCTGTTTGGTTTCAAGGAGCAGTCTTTGATGTACAAGTTCCGAATTAAACACGTTTCAGGAAAGCTTAACGCTGCACCAGACTGCACCTCCAGATACCCGGCCTCACCACTGAACAGCGAAGAAGCTACCATTGATGGCATTCAGCGGATCGATCGCGCTATACAGGCATCAATCATAGCAGCCTACGCACACGACCCTAAGCTGCAAGCTATAACCTGGGAGAGAATTGTGGCGGCCGCAGCTACTGACGAGGAATGCCAAACGCTTACGAAGTATATACAGGATGGATTCCCAAAGTCACGCTACGAACTACCGTCGAAAATCCAACAATTTTGGCCGATGATAAACGAACTGGAGGGGGTACCCATAAAAGGGAATAAAATTCTAATACCGAAGCAGCTTAGAGCAGAGGTTCTGGAAGCGTTACACTCCGCACACCAATGCGTGAATGGAATGATGGCCAACGCGAGACAGAGACTATTTTGGCCCGGTATAGATGCCAGCATCAGACAAACGAGGGCACAGTGCCAGAAATGCAATTCTATTGCGCCGTTCCAACCCAGAGAACCGCTGATGCCACCTTCGAACCCGGAATTCCCCTTCCAAAAGACGGTCACAGACCTGTTTGACATGCATGGAAAAAACTATATGGTGTACGCAGACTGATACACCGGCTGGATCGAAGTGGCCCCACTTTCTTCGGGGAAAGCAACAGCAATATGTGATGCGCTAAGGAGTTGGTTCTGTACGTACGGTTCGCCTGAGGAAATATCATCGGACGGGGGACCACCATTCGACTCTATGCATATAACTCATTCCTAAAAGATTGGGGTGTTAAAAAAACGCATGTCATCCTCACACTATCCGCAAAGCAATGGCCGAGCCGAGCTGGCCGTAAAAACAGCCAAAAGAACACTGATGGACTATGTCGATGGGTATGGTCACTTGCGCCATGACCGGGCGGTGCGCGCAATGATGTCACACAGGAACACACCTCATCAGGACCTTGGCCTATCGCCAGCGGAAATGTTGTACGGTCGACCAATAAAAGACCACCTCCCCTTACTCCATGAAAAGTACCAGATCCACAAACGGTGGAGGGAGACAAAGGAGTCGAGAGAAAGAGCGATGGCAAAGAGGCACCTGCTAAATCAAAAGCAGTACAATACGCACAGCCACCCACTCCAAGAGCTTCAGGTTGGTGAATCTGTGCAGGTAAAAAATCAGGAAGGGCCATATCCAAGGTGATGGACGAAAACGGGGAGGGTCGTCGAGACCATGGGCAACAGACAGTACCGCATACGATTGGATGGCAGTGTCAGAATTACACTACGTAATCGTCGATTCATCCGGAAAATCTTCCCGGTAGTAGATATACCAGACTATTCGCCCGAACAATTAACCCCACAACCACCCCGACAGAGACCAAGGACAATTAGTATTGAACCCCCGAGGGACATACCGGAAATGATGGAGGTAGATGTGACTGATGATGAGGTGATAGCGGACCAGGACCACACAGATATGGAAGTGGAGGAAAACCAACACCCATCAAGTCCTATTTTACGACGAAGCACGAGAGTTACACGGCCACCAAGACCATTGTCCCCACAAATGCGGGGTCCAATGCATGAGTACTCGGAGCTATCCAGACAAATGACCACAAAATCTAGGTATTGTGGCCATAGAAGGGGGGGACATGTAGAGATACAGGAAGACCGTTGACACGGGGACGCCAATTAAAGAACACCGGTAGTCCTTGGGCCAGTATAAATACTGCTAGAATATCGAGTCAGGGAGGGCTGACTTGGCTTTTTGTAAGCTTCCGAGTCGGCGTCTGTCGAACTCTCTGCATTAGCAGAGAGGAACCCGGACGAGGCTTTGCCGAAGGGCAAGGTTTCGTTCGGGGAGGTAGACAGGGCCTGAACCCGTCTAGGCGGGTTCAAAGGCTATATTTTTGGCCGAGCCTACGGGCTCGGAGATACCCACATTAAACCGGCCTTGTGCCACATTCGGTCCTCGTGGGTGGATTGATAAATACCAGGCTGACTTGGCTTTTATCGAGTCAACTGTACAACATGAACATAAAATTTCTTGCGGCCTAAATTTGTTACTACGAAATATAAAAAGAAAAATAGAGTGAGAGCGATCCTGCGCAACTTTCCTATCATTTATATTCGAACTAATGTCCTCATCAATTTTGTTTTATCACAACGTTTCTACTGTTGTGTCCTCCAATCTTCTTCATTGTCTGCCAATCCTGGTAATCTTCAAAGAATTTCCTGTCCGACAATAAACTACATCCGACAACAAGGCCTCTGATCGTGAAATTTTGAGGAGCGTAGAACCACCTCTTAATTGATGTTGTTTTCAGGTCCACCCCAACCCAAGATGGTAGCAACTGTTAAGGTCCCAGCTATGGCCAAACTGGGGTCAAAACGCTATGAAAGTATAAAAATAAATTTTCATAGTAAAAATTACCAGCAATACATTTTTTAAATGAAATTACTAATGCTCCCAATAAAAATAAATTTCGACATTAAACGACCTATAAGATGTTGATATGATGCGAAATAAACAAAGCCTTCAAGGAATTTCGAACTGAACCCTTGCATTTATGGGGGTAGATTGTTCTTATTTCGCCTCCATGTCGAGGGATATTTCGTCTCGTTCCTATTTAGTTGTGCTTAGTTTTTACTAACATTATTTCCATGTCTGTAGTACCCAGCCTAGGGATTGAACTCACATTTACTATGTCACTAAATTCACTAACCAACGTTTTAAATCAATTAGGCTATAATACCGTGAAATGCTTATTTTTTTTTTGTGGAGGGGGTTGTGTGTCTGATTTTTTGTTGTTTTTTTTTGTTTTGTCTTTTTCAGAACCTTTTCCGCACTGGCAATGTTGTACAGTTGGTGTCAAAGATGACAGGTTGCACATTGCAGATCTTACAAACCTTAGATGGTAAATTGATCGTAGACGCCAAAGGAAGTGTAGGTTATGGTGCTTTTAATGGTATGTATTTAATCGTATCATTTGCCTGACCTATCGATAAGAATATAACAAAAATATGGTTACAAATTGTAGAGAATGATTTGCAGAAAGGCATGAACCTCAATCTTCCCACAACCATTTCCGGTATCAGTTATTTTTGTTTCTGTTGAATCAGTAGCACAAGACGGTAAGATACAGAAATTGAGAAACAATCCTGTTCAATTCTACCTAAAAATAATCCAGTTCTACCTCCAGGTATTAACGATTATCTTCACACGCCAGGCGATTGACGTCACACACTAAATGATTTTCATATACCAAACGATTAACGCCTACTCAAAAGTGAGTGGCATTTAAAGTCAGTGAAATCATAATAATGAAATTCAATCGGTTTTCAGTCAAGAAATAGGATTTTCCCGCTTGATCGAAACCGTGGATTATTGAAAGTAATATCTAGTTTGAAAACCTAATCTAACGACTATTTTCATTGCGGTCGGTCTTGTGATTACAAACTTTGCAATAAACATGTCAAAAGCTGTGCAAGGTAAGCATTGTAACCAAATAGAAAATTTACGGGACCAAAGCCGAAACTGATTATATTTATACATTTCTAGCGGTTTTGACGGTCTAAATCAATCCATACATTTTTTTACTTTACGAATGTGTAAAGCAAACACAAAAGCAACAAGAAGAAGAAACACAAAACGGTTTTGTAAGAATAACAAAATTTATATTTGTATAAGGATGTACAAGCATAGGGATTACTATTTTCGTTGGTGTTACGTCCCTTTGACTGAATTAAAGTTTTTACTAATGAAATATTTTTATCCAAGCTCACGAAAATTGAATGAACTTGTTGCTCAAGATGTTTACTGTGAGAGAGTTGAAAGAATTATAAAGCTGAGAAAATGTTGAGTAAACTTTTAGCTTAAGAAGGGTTGAAGGGGAGTAAATGTTCCGTCATGTTTGTAATTAACTTTCCGTTGTTTGTAGTTAAATATTCGTAGTTTGAAATGAAGTTTGAAAAGTTTCGTATGTTTGTAATGTAGTTTGGAAAATTTCGTACGAATGTGTATGTGTGCGTGTGTGAATATGTTTTCATAGCGTCCGCCCGAACTGGGAATCGGAATACAGTTTCTTTTAAGGCTACATTTTCGTAAGCGAATCAAGAAAAGAGGAAGAACGAATTTGTGTCTGATATTTATAATCAACGTAATCACGTGACACGATCGAAAAGGCATTGACAGATTTTGGCGGAATTATTTTTTTAGTCGGGTCAAAAACTAGGTCGATATTATTCGGACATGATTTAAATATTAAGTGACCAATCAGAAGTTGATGTTTCCTGAAAATATGTATGAAGCTTGATAAGCTCTGTGATCCACTTTTTGCACAGATTTGTACAAAATTCAACATTGATAAGAAAGCAGTAGCGGGATGCTAATCATTAACCTAGAAGTTTTGTCAACATTCGGAAAATATAGCAAACAGGATTTTTATAGATTAATGTCTCTTTTAAAATTACTAGATTGGTTGTAATCTAAAAGCCTTTATTTACGTTTTGCTCAGAAATCGGTATATAGTCTGTTTCACTTTTATTATCTTGGGAAAGGCATGAATCCATTGCTCTTCCTCCATTTTTTCCTCTATGGGTAAAATAGTAAGGTAGACTAGACGCTCTAGCCTGGAGTGGCAGCCAGTCTAGGAAAAGGATAACTCTTAAATGAAAACCATGAAGAAAACAACGGGAATCTATTCCACGATTTTTCCCAAGAAGTCCTGATAATTGACAGATAAAATGAGGAGAATAAATGGAGATTTATGATTACTTATGTCCAGAAGGGAGGTGGAATTAAAAATAAACAAAAAAAAACAACAACATATTTTCATCCTCAATATTTTAGTATTTTCCATTGAAAAATCGTCTATAAAGAGTTGTATTAAGATGTTCCGAAAGTAAATTGACTTTAACAGAAAGGATATAAAAACAAATTTAAGTTAAATTTATTTAAATAAATAGATGGGCGTTCTTAAAGTAATTACGTTTTAATAGAATGGTCCTAAAAACAAATTTATGTTAAATTTATTTAAATATTACGGCGTTCGTAAAGTAATAACGTTTTAATAGAACGGGTATAAAACAAATTTAAGTTAAATTAATTTAAATATTATCAAAAATGTTGTCCTCTTCATTTTCAATGAATTTATCCCAATGGGAAAACAAATTTTCGATGTCCCGTTTAAAGAAATCTGGGTTTTTCCCAGAAAAAAACATTTGAAAGACTATTATCATCTTCTTTGTTTCTACATATTAAGAAATGTGGTTTCTTCGCGTGTATCCATGAAAAGAAAGGGGAGGGGGAGACAGAAAGCGTGTCACATAGCTTGGTGAGGGAGAGTGTAAGTGTCACGTAGCTTGGTGAGGAAGACGGGTGAATGAGTAAGGGAATCTCTTTTAAAGCGTGGTGCCGTAAATCTGTTGCAGTATGTTGTCGCTCCTTATCATTAGTGATTTCTTTGGTCTAGAAACTTGGCTTATATACTCTTCAACGAGATCAAGAAGTATGTTTTTATTGTCAGCAGGAACGTGACGCATTGGTTGAAAAGTGTTAACTATTTATTTTCAAAGGAATAATTTTTTAATCGGAAGGATACGCGAATCTTTCGAGACAGAAACCATTTTTTCCATTTGGTGTTTGACTGTCCTCCTGTTTAATTGCCTCTTGGCTCCACACATTATTTCATTCGGTACAACCTAATATAATTTTGATCAAAACCGGAAACTAGCTTATAATAAAAATAAAAAAAATTTAATAGAAAGAAACTTACGAATTTGCATGATATCTTTTGTAACTTGGTCGTTTATTTACAGCATATATATATATATATATATATATATATATATATATATATATATATATATATATATATATATATAATTGTATTTCTTTCATCTTACTTTTACTTGATTTTTACGACTAGTATTAGTAACATCCTCTTGAATTTTTATTAAATGGGGTATTATGAACCATTATTAATATTTTACGAGTATAACTTTATTTACATTATTCGGACCATTGACCCCCATCTTCGTCGCCACATTTATTACTACGTTTCGGCCGTTGTACGCTCCGGCCTTCTTCAAGTGGTTGGAATGTCGAACTTAGCCCTTTATTTCGCTCACTGGGGTAGACTGGCACGGTGGATACAGGCGTTGATTAGATCCAGTGACAGGACCCAAGGGGTGTGAGTTCAATACCCGGTTAAGGCAGTGGAGAACTTTCACTGACATCCATTAAACATGGCATGTGGAACTAGGACAGTCTACCCCAGTGAGCGAAATAAAGGGTTAAGTTCGACATTCCAGCTACCTGAAGAAGGCCGGAGTGTACAACGGCCGAAACGTTGTGATAAATATGGCGACGAAGATGAGGACAGAGGTCCGAATAATGTAAATAACGTACATAATACCTCATCTCAGAAACATAGATACTGGAGTATAACTTTCATTTTAATTTCAGTTGTTTTTCATCGCAACGGTTCAAACCATTCTGTAACACCATAAATGACAGTAGAGTGACGGTCTAAATCGTTTCGATGAAAAACAGCTGAAAGTAAAATGAAAGAAATACTCCTAAAAATTTAAGGCGCTTTTCCGTTAATCCCACACAACCAAAAACCTTTTTCGAATCTTTTTAAATTACATGCTGTGAATACCAAAAAACTTATTTTAATAAAATTCGAAAATTTTTAGTTGCTAAATTTACGGTGGACAGCGTATGGATCTTTTATTGGGGAGAGAGGTCAGCTGTTTTTTGGGGTTTTTTTTAAAGCATATGCAAGAAAGACTTGTCTAAATATAAACAATACCGTCAAATATGACGCTGACCGACCAGGAAAATTAAAGATAAAGTTTTTATAATTCAATGAAGAATTGCGAAATTAACTGAAAAGTCAAAATGATTTATCTGCAAAACAAAGGGAAAAAAATGACGATTTTTGTTAACGAAAACTCTAATAGAAACCTTCTTACAGGGCCGGTACGTACTACCCCCGATCAGGCGGAAGACTGATTGGGGTCCCCGGGCAGTGCTTTGTGACCCTCACTATCTTATCAATTTTTTTTTTCTACCTACACTTATATGCGCTACAAATTAAACTAAGTACAACTGACTATTAAAGGATGAACAGATTTATCGGGTTGTGACGTCATTCTGGGGTTGTTTTTTTGTTTTTTGTTTTTTTTCGTCCAAATCCGTAAATTTGTTTTGCTGAGTCTCGAAAAAATACGATATAAAATTCACTATTTTTATCCATAATGTTGAATGTGTTAAAATTATTCAACTTTTTAACAAGAAAAATCTCAAGTTGGCATTAAAAATCACCGTAAAACATTGTTGATTTATTTAAGATGGAATCATCTATTCTGACATCATTAATTTGTATTTAGATACATTATATTTATTTTCAATTTTTCTAGTTGAATTGTTCACCTATATTGCATAAGATTCATTATTGTACATAATTAGTTACAATAAAATTTGTATTTTATATGAATAATACCTTATGAAAATTGAGATGTAGTAGAATGGGAGGGGTTCGTATCATAGATTCAGGGTTGCATGTGACCCTTTCACTGGCCTTGACTTCTTGAGATGTTTCTTTTGATTCTACAAATCGAAAAACGATTTCAATTAAATGAAAACATATAAATGGTTAACAAGACAACAGACGAATGATTATCAAGAAAAATGTCAAACTAAAAAACAAAAACTTTCCAGCGAACACAAGAATTTGATTGATATCTACTTATATTATTTTAGCTTCATGGACTGTAATTAATGAAGGCGAGAACAAAGTTCGACTTCATAATAACAACAATTATTTGGCGATTGTCGACGGCTACACACAAGTCGTCTGTCTGGTGAGTAATTTTCCCCAGATTCATTCAGTTATTCTAGACTACACGACTTACGTATATGTATGAACGAAATATTTTATTAAGAATATACTTCCCCGACCCATGGAAGAGATGGTAGGGTAAGCTCTTATTTGCTGTGTCTACGCTGAGATGTGTTCGGTAAGAAGAAAGAGTGGTTAATTTGAATAAAAAAAAAAGGAAATTTTTTTTCAACATTAATTTCATTGAGCTACATTCCCACAATAATCTCTTTTGTAAATTATTCATTTACATATATATATATATATATATATATATATATATATATATATACTCGACTCTCCCGTCGAATTTGACGTATGAGGGTCAAGCAGATCGGTTCCTAGAAAACCGACAGCCCGACAACAGCACATGAGATTGAATTATAGTGGTGAAGGCTTCGTGCAGGAACGTCCATACTTTTTGAAGGGCCGAATACAGAGACCTGGTGCACTATGTGTCACAAAGTCCCCAAACGACCCTCCACAGGTTTTGAATTCAGAGTTGTCCTTCTCCTAGACCAGTTGCCATCCAAGGCTATAGAACCCAGTCTGTCCTGCTATTTACCCATAGCTGGAGGGAGAAGAGGATTCACACCTTTCCCAAGAGTATTAGCACGTAGGTGAATGTAATGGATTCGAATGGAATTTGAACTCGGCTCTCCGATTCCTCAATCCAAGCCCCAGGAGGATATATATATATATATATATATATATATATATATATATATATATATATATATATATATATATATTCTGTTTATACGTTATTTTTATAGATAGAAATATTCAAGTAAATACTCTGTTTATAATAAACAGTATTAACTACATTGACCGACCTGAATGCCCGAGAAATATCGTAGAAAATATGTGCCCTCCAACAGAAATCGAACCTGTATCCTACACGGAACCGTCATTTGGCTTGACGTGCTATACCATTTAGCTATAGACGAAACATCTGTTTAGCAAAGTCAAATTACTGTTTTTAAACAACAAATTTCCCATGATTTTTCTCAAACGATCATTTCTTCTCGAAGAGTAGCTTAATGTAAACAAATGACAACATATAATATGAAATGGACAACGTCCGACAATTATTTTAATATAAACAGAAACTATATTAAAATAATTGTCCACTTCATAGGAACCTAGGATATAGGTTCGATTCCTGTCGGAGGACACATATTTTCTACTATATATATCCTCACTGAGTGCCCCCTAATTTCGGCCTTGTGCCACATCTAAGCTACGGTTGGAAAATCGCTTTATATATATATATATATATATATATATATATATTTCAATTAAAAGGTGCAATTATAATTTATAATTCATGAATCATTCATACAAAAAACAAATATAGAGCTTAATGATTTAAATGGCGAGAATACATCGTCGCAAACACATAAATAAGATAGACCAACCCCGAACCTGTATATGAATGATATGATCCCTATTTATAAATTCCAGTTGCATAAAGGTCTTTTTACTTTTTTACAAGCTTTCGTCTGTTCCTACAGATATCATCAAGTATGGAAGTAGATTTTGTTCTTGTTTTTACTTCTCAGTAATAAGAGGACAACGAAAATAGAGATATAATCCGAAAAAATGCTATGAGAAATGTGTTATTGTTTTGGAACGTGCGGTCGCAACGCTGAGTTTGAATTTTAAGGTTGTGCGTTTTTCTACAAATATAGCAATAAGGGAATTCTTTTTTACTGGTAGATTTTCCGTCAATATGGCATGAACTATATTGTTCAATAATTACAGTAATGTCACACTTAATTTCCGAGAGTTGCACGTTGGATCAGTTATTTTAATTTCAATTAAAAGGTGCAATTATAACTTATAATTCATGAATCATTCATACAAAAAACAAATATAGACCTGATGATGTCTGTAGAAACAGACGAAAGCTTGTAAAAAAATTAAAAAGACCTTATGCAACTGGAATTTATAAACAGGGATCATATCATTCATATACAGGTTCGGGGTTGGTCTATCTTATTTATGTGTTTGCGACGATGTATTCTCGCCATTTAAATCATTAACCTCTATATTTGTTTTTTGTATGAATGATTCATGAATTATATATATATATATATATATATATATATATATATATATATCTCCACAACAACGCGATACCAGTGGTTTAACAATAATTTTTAATAATGAAACATTTTTCTTGAAGGTTTTATTTTAGTTTTAATTACAAGTTAACAGATTAAATTTCTTTTTTTAAAATAGTATTACTAATTTGTAGTGACTTTGATTTTTAGTAGGTGTTCCACATTTGTATCTTTATTAAAAACTAATTAAGGAACTATCATGATGCTTTTTGTCGGCATTGCAGCCTCCTGACACCAAACACGGAGTGGAAACCAAATTCCATGTCTCTCAAGCTGGAGAATGGGCTTTATTTCAATCTGTACATGAACCAAACCATTATATTGCTGTTTTTCCTGATGGATATCTGCGGCCTGCTAAGGATTCGACCCGTGGGCCAAACGCTCATTTCGGAGTACAGCTAATCGTAAGTATTTATTTAGATTATCTCTTCATTTTTTCAAATCTGATCATCGCGGTATTTTGTGCATTCTAAATGATTCTATACCGAAAAAAATATTTCTTCAACTAATACGAATACAGAATTCTGTCTAATAATATCTACAACTCGCATAAATATTCTGCCAAAAACTAAAATGAGAAATCTTCAATAATTATAAAGCCCTGCCTACTTCTCTACAACATTATCAAAGGAAATGTTTTCGAGTTATTTTGTTGAATACCCAGTTCACCCGTTTATGAAAAATTAAACAGCTCCTTTACTGAGTTCCTATTCGGTCGAATGTATGGGTGGAAAACATTCCAGTGTGGCTCGCTTCGTTCTTTGAGGTTTTCTCGTCTGTTCTCCGTGTTTGGTGTGAAAGCAGCGTATGTTTGCTGTCCATGTTTTCTTAGAAGGATCGAATTCTATGTTTCAATTCGAGGACGGCTGTTGAAGAAAAAGAGACATACATATTTAGAGCTTTGAAGCTGTTGCTTTGATTCTGATTCGACCACGATCAGTAACCTTATATCCTGGTTGAAAACAGATCTTGTTTCTGATACGCTCGTTATAGTAAGATGCTCGTATCCTCGTCGGGGCGGTTTCTGATTGGTTGGTCGAAAATTGATCCATAGCCTAACGATTCTGAATATACATCTATTTTTAAAGATGTTGAAATTTTGGCTTCATTGTTATTATTTGTTTATTTTTATTCATTTATATTTTTATCACAAGATTTCTAAGCTCTTCAATTTTTTATGTGGAATGATGCAATTTCATTGATAATTCTTTTCATGTTCTTGTTCAATATATATACTATGGTTGTTCGTTCAATGTCTGTGGATTTTATTCTTCGATTTGGTATTGATTACAAGAACATTTCCATAATATTTACTGTTTCAAAAGATAATAACTTCGATATTTATATCGAATCATTCTTTGATTTTTGTTTCTTGGGGTCAGCATACATCAGTGTTATGACTATCAACATCCTGAGCCAATAATTCCTGCTTTTCCTTTTTCACAAGTTTTCTAACATTAAATGTCCTGATGGTAATACCTTTGTATGCAGTTGGAGGCATTTACAAAGCTTTAACTAAGAAGTTGGCAACTTTTAATGGTCGACAAACGGAGAACTCATTACCTTCTCCGCTAAAATCTAACAATATTTTTTATATATAACATTGCTATAAAACTTCTTTCGTCTGATCTTTGAAATCTTCACGTGTGATTAGGAAGGTCTTTATAATGGAGAAGATTCTTCCAGTGATTCCATAGCTAGAGAGCTTGAACGCTCTCTAGCTATGGAATCACTGGAAGAATCTTGGAATCTATGGAATCACTGGAAGAGTCTTCTTCATTATAAAACCCTTCCTAACGGGTAAGTCTCTGAAGGTAGTTGTTAAAGACCAGTTCACCGAGGCCCAAGCGATCAACGAAGATGTCCCCACCAAAGTTCGCTTCTCGGTCCAATTATCTTCTTACTTTATATAAATGATCAGCCTAAGAGTATACAGCGATCATTCGTGAATATATATGCTGATGGGACAACGGTATATGTGTGCACTTCTAAAACCCTAAATGACCAGAGATTAGCAGCTGATCTCTCCTCTGACCTGGCTCTAACAGCTTAGTGGAACACGTACCTTTTATCGCTAAAAATGCTGAGGGAATGGTCTGTTCCCTGTACCGCTGCAACAAGTAACTCACTCCTCCTACTATCCTCTACCAGACCAGGCCTAAAATGGAGTACTGCCGCCATATAGATGCGGAAGCTGCCCAGTCTTCAGTTTTCATTCTCGATGGAGTCCAAAAGCGTCTCCGCGTCCTTGCTAGTAATGGATTATTTTCTACCTTTCTCACAGACGAGATGTCGCAAGCCTCTCACTGTTCTGTTGCTATTTCCATGGAAAGCGTTCTTTAGTTCCACCAGTCTTAACATTTACAACTAAGGCCCGCCATGCCACGCCCATTGTAGCGAACCATCTTCATTCCCTTCGTATTTCTTTGGCGGGTTAGCAGTTTCGTCCCACGAACCATTGCCTTATGAAAGTGACTCCCGGGAGGATGCGTTCACGATCACTACAATCTTAACCTGTTCACATCTAGGATTAACCGTTTTCTTCCACACATATCCGCATAAGCTGTGCCTCTGTAACGAGGCTAGAGACCCCAGTCTACCCTGTTATTAAACCCTAACCCATAACTGGAGGAGAAGAGGCAGATTTTGACTTTCCAAGATCGCAAAAAAAATGACCTAAACAAGAATTTGAAAACTATTGACTGATTTATGGGGAGCCGTGACCGCCCATGTCCTGAAGGGAAGTGGCATATAAAAGAAGATACTGAGTCGGAGACACTTGTAAAAATGGTGGGTGCAAGAGTGATATTTGTTCTTTCAAACTATTTCAACTGGAAATCTTCAAATTTCGAACTTATGAAACGTTTTTATTATTTATTACTTCAGACGTTATTATAGTGGATACTCGTATTTGAAACAGACGCCCCATTTTTATTTTTACTTGAAGCAATATGTATTACGTTTATCAACATGTGCACTTGAGAAATCTCAGTAAAGAAAATGTGCTCTAAATTGCTTTGTTTACGTTTAAACAAGGGAACTATCGGCGAGGAGGGTGTGCTTTTCTTAAGAGGGAAAATAGAGCATTGCTGAACGGTGATACTCTTTGTATCCGAGCGGTAAAGCACACCGAATCAAATAGTGGTTTCTCCTACAAAGGGGGATGCAAGAACGATTACTGTCGGAGAGTACATTTTCTTTATTGATATTTCTCGAGTGTGCAAGCCGATAATACATACTAAAGTAAATATAAAAGGGGCTATTGTAAATACGAGTATCCGCTATATTTGAAAAATGTCGGATAAAAATAAATTCATTAAATATATTTATGATAATGTATAAATTAACAAAGTATACTTCTACTACAAATTACCTTTTCTTTTTCTATTTGTAATTTCAGTCTTCACCCTATGCGCAAACACATCCCAAAAAGTAAAATGTTCCAGATGGCTAGTTGATGTCTTCAACCTGAATAACTTCACAGATGGCACCGCCGAAATTTAATAATCATTTCTAATAACATGATCATGTCCGCTATTTTCTGTTCTAGGATTGTGTGATAACATTCATATACAAACTTTGAGACAAAAACAATAATCCTGTGGATTGCGTTAAAAAAGCAAGGAAAATATGCACGCTACTGACATTGTTTCTCTATGACCTTACACGTAATTTTCGATATAATTTCAAATCTTGCTTGACTGTAAAATGCAGGAAGCAAGGTTTATAGTTAATTAAGTCCCTTAAATTGGCAGAATCATAATGTCTCTTTTTCGTGGAAATGTTTGTAAGCAACCCAAGATTTGGGATATGACCTCAAAACATTTTAGTTTTAACTGTTCGTTTATATTTACTCGATTATCGGATGAGAAACTCATATTTTCAGCTTGTGGGAAGAAAAATTATGGAAAATAATGTTGTTTTCTAATATATCAATAAAATAAAGTCATATTTAATTCGAATTAATGAAATAATGTAATTTAAAATATTACTTTAATTAATTCAATTGCTATATAAATTAAATATCTATTTCATAATTTTACTTTTAAAACATATTAAAATAGATAAATTAAAATATTACTTATTTAATTAAAAGTATTATAAATAAAAAATAATACTTATTTCCTTTATATTTTTTCCTTCCCGACAAGCTAAAATTGTAATTATATTTCCTACCCTATCAAAGCGTGCCTTGTGACTTTTCTTCCAATATTTTTTACTCCGTGAAAAAAGCAAATTTTAGATGCTATAAAAATTTACGCTTAATTTGAATTACTTGCAATAAATATTTGAGCAGTGATCATTTTATTTTGTTTCCATACATTTTTTTTATATCAAAGCCAATATATTTTTTTCAAAAGAACTAAGAAGCAAATTAGAGATCAAGCGAAAATTTTGATGAAAAGATTTTTTTTTACCTAGTGTAAGATATATATTTACATTGTGAATGCAATCATTTTCGTTTTAAAATGAAAAGAGTAAAGAATATATTTTGAATTCATTTTAAAATTCAAAATTCCTTACTCTTTCCAAATTAAAATAAAAGGCTTTTTTTTTACAGCTATGAGAAGTTTCGCCATCAATCCATTGGAATGTTATATAATAGTAATACCAAAACTGAATCCTTCGCCACTCACAACACACATTTTAATAACATGACAACATCGAAATATATTGACTATTTATGCAAGATTTACGCTTTCACAAGGAAAAAGAAAAACCCATTTTCAAAATATGAATACTTTTCGTATTTCGTTTTACGGAATTAAAAAAAAATCAAGAACGTTAAGTTGTTCAGATATGAGTTAATTCCCTTGAACTCATCAAAATGCTTTCAACCTTCATTGTCGTATTTATAAGAAATACTTAGCTCAGATTTAGAACTGCTTTTTGAATAATCATTACTTGTGATGGACCATTTTAGTGGTTTAATTGGCTGTTAAAATAACAACTGATCAAAACAGAATAAAGAGTTTTGTTTATATAGTATTTTTATTGAATAGTTGATTTCCTGCAACCATTTTAATTTTTTGAACAAATTTCAATATAAATATTTTGCATCAAATGTGCACTAAAAATTATTAAAAAATTAAAATTTTTAAAAATTATCACTTCAGAATGTACACACATAAAGGAAATAAACAGCTTTAAAATATATGTTTGCTTATTGTCCGGTTCACACTCTTCCCTTTTGAACAAGAGTAGAGGTTTATCCCTTTTTCCCTGTTTAGGATTGGGTTTCCAGTTCCTTGTAAAGTTTATTCATTCTCTTGTGTTTTCCCAATCAATAATTTTCACCACTTAATCATTAACTTTCCTCATAGCCCCATGAACTTCACTTCTTGCCTTTGTAGGGGTATGTTCACCATTATGTAGGGGTGTGTACTACATATATTTATCTTTTGACTAGGAAAGGCGTGATCAAGGAAAGCAAAGACACTGGAGGTTACTATCCAATGTGGCGTGCACAATGCAATTTATATTTGACGTAAAATAGCACATAGTATAAAATACAAAACAGAATGTAATGATTCAAAACATAACAATTGAATTTATTAGTGTTTGGTGTACATGCATATAAGCTGAAGGTTTGCTAGAGTTATGTCTCTTAGATTTGGAAATATTTGTATCTGAGCTCATAAAGATGAAGTAATTATTAAACTGTAGTTTAGAAGAATAAAGTTCCTGTTGCATGTTAGGAATTGTGGATTGGTAAAATTGGTAAGATTTTAGAAGAGATTTGTACTTGCGTGAATGTTGTAATGTTCTTTAATGTCTGACTGCATGGTCAAGACGGGAGTTCCTGAAGGTTACATTTTGGCAGCAAGGATTGAGACGCAAGAGTGACGAAAGAGAGAGAGAACCACTCATGTTTTGTTTATATAAGATGGTGTATCACGTAACTGGATCAAATCTAGGTGAGCGAGAAATTTCATTCCTTGCATGCAGGATATCTGATTGGTCGGAATTGACCTAGTTTTGAGGAGATCAACCAATGAATGCTTGTCGCATGATTTCTATGTACTGTGTGTATGTAATGATGGTGGTAGTTACCACACCTTCTCTTACACTCACACAACACCACATACTATCTACCTTGAGTGACTCTTGGGCCTTATATTGGATGAACATTAATTTTTTTTTAAAAAGTAGTATATTCAAAAATGTTTTAAGCATATTTACAACAAATAAAATTACTTCAGAAAATGGATTATCTGCTATTTTATTCTATTGAAATTCTCTTTTCAACTCTTAGTATAAAATTGGAATCACTAAAAGGATTTTTTTGAAAGATGAGGAGGAGAGATAATTTCAAATCTCTTATCACCAGTATTATAAATGGTACAGACTTTATTTTGACAGTTTTTCAAAAACTATTAGATTTCAGCTTCTTTTTTAAAGTTTCAAAAATCAAATTTTATACATTAAATTTTATTCAAGCCATTTTCTATTTACTGTCTGGCTTCATCATGGTATTTTTTAATCATTTAACTTCAAGCAAGACAATAAAACCACTAAGATCTAGGTGTTACTGAGTGTGAAAGAATATGACAAAAAGAAAAACATTATTAAAGAGAAAGAACAATAAAAAGAACAAAAATTAAGAAGACAGAAAGTAACAATTGACATTTCATTTAAATTTTTGAAAATCAAACTTGACTGGAAAGCAAGAGACTGGAACCGAGTTCCACAAACAAGAAGTGCAAGAAAAAAAAACTGCTAGCCAAGAACTTATGGTTACATCTACCCATATCAACTGTAAAATGATGAGATCTTGCCAAGGTGTTTTGAAGTGACCGAAAATACAAACCTGACCCTAAGAGAACTTTTGAAGGATCACTTCAATATCTTAAATTGCTTAAATCTCATTGATAAAACATGGGAAGGAGTCACAGTAATATATTTATTTATATTATTTGAGTATAATCTTTAAAAAAGTACTTTAATTTTGCATAAAATACGATTTTTATTGATTTTTATATCAATATTTTTAGGGCTTGGAATGAATTAATTTAATTTCCATTATTTTGAATGGGGAAAAACAACATACAAAATTTCCAGTTACAAATTAACAGATTGGAACAGATTAAATTCGTAGGTCGAGGTTCCACAGTACATCAGGAGTTGACCTAAAGAAGTGAAAGCCATATTGCTTATCTGAAAGAAGATCATGCTTAACCAATCTAGACTTAATTAGAGCTTTTAGTACTTTGCCAAAAAGTGATAGAAGGCTAATAGGCTGATAGTTAAAGGGATCAGACAGTTCACGTGTGTTCTTAAAGACTTTAACTACAGAAGAGGATTTCCAAAAAGCTGGAAAGCAAGAAGCAGCAAGGCATTTATTGTAGAGTTTAGAAAGAACAGGAGCCAGTTTAGGATCACATTTCTTTAGAACTATTGCAAGGATACCCTCAGGTCTCTCTGCTTTGAGGGGGACTTAGTATAGATATGATAGCAGAAACCAGAGACAGAGTTATCCTTACAAAAAAGCATGCAGTCCATACAAAATTAAGTTTATATTGATAGTGTAAGGAAATTTATTAAAATTTATCTTCCTTTACTTGCTTTTTATAAAAAAATTTAACCTATAAATTTTTCCAAATGATTGGATTCTTTGCTGTAATTTTGCTGTTAATGTTCAAGATTCGCAGGCATAAAGAAAAATTGAGAAGACCAATGTATGCAACAGTCTGATCTTTGATTTATGACAGACATTCTTGTTTTCCAGATGGTTCTTAGATTTGTGTACCTGCCTCCTATATAGGCTTCATAACAAATGATGTGATGAAAGACACCATCAGACAAGAAACAGGCCCATTGAAAGAGAGAAAATTGAAATGGTATGAACCTTAGACAAATAAAGAAGTAGACAGAGTTAAAAATGATCTGACAATGTCAATTTGAATTGAAAGATCATTCATAGACTCAGCAACTGAGACATATAAAAGGTACTGGTCAGTTGTCCATCTATGCAATGAAGCCTTTCAACTACATCTGGTGATTGATGATGATAGCTAAAGATGATAAATTCATTAATTTTATTTTAAAACAGTTAAAGGAATTAAGAAAAAGTCTATAAACTTTTAAAATTACCAAAGACAGAGATTTTTATCGAAGGAAGATGTAGTGGGGCTGGCAAATAGGATTTTACCTATTTGCATATGTTGGTTACAGGAGAAATAAACTGTAGACTAATGAATCAGCTGAGAGGAAGTTGACTATTGTTGTATAGTATTGGAAAACAATACAACAGAAGAAATATATTGCTAACCATTTATCATAAAGTGGATTGATTTTGTTGCAATCAAATTTTCTATTAAAAAGCATTTTTAAAGCTTCTGATAAACATTTATTTTACGATTAAAAAATAGACAATGCTTAACCTTCATGCCTGCAAAAAAATGGTGTGTCGTAACTATTACTGAATACACTTTTGAGTTCCTCAGCAATATTTATTGTTTAAAAAGCAATGATTAGAAGTTTAATAAAACCCCAAATGTATGAAAGTGGATTTATACATTTTCTTGAATCTCGATAATTGACAACAAAGATGTTAAACACTATTTATCTATTAGTTTGCTTATTTAAAAGAATAATTTTATATTTACAAGATTATAAAATAGGTCAACCAACTATAATTAAATATTTATTATTTTAGAATTTATAGATATAAATATGAAAATAAATAAAAATTTCTGTGAACAAGAAAACTGAAATAAACTCATAATGACAATTGAATATTTTTAAAAATGCATTTTCTGTGCATTTCTTTCATTTGTTCTCATTACATAAATCCACTAAATAGATTGAGAGCATATCTTCTTTTTACATTTTGATAATTTTTTTGATTTTTGGTAAAGTTTTATATAAAAAGATTTCTTTTCAAATTTGTTTCTTTATAAAATGATAAATAATAAATCTTTATAAAAGGTAAATAATAAATATCGCATTGTACTTAGTTCATATATTTTTATAATCTTATAACTAAACGATGCCGAGAGAGACAAAAGTATATACCGTAATGAAGGTGTCAAAGGAATAATCATCCGTTTGATACACCGTTTTCTTTGCAGGCACAAAGGTTAGACATTGCCAAAATATAGTTTACTGTATTTTGGGGATAATTTTTTTTTATTCATATAAATTCGTAGCACCATTATTCAATTATTAAGGTTTTCTATACTCTCATGCCAGCTTTCAACTAAATTATTTGTTATATCCTAAAAGAAAATTTCCTCAATTATAACTCGATTATTTGAGGAATTTTTTGATATCTTGAAATCATTTGAAATACTAACCAGAAGAGGAGTGTTGCATGGAAGAAAACAAGGGATAATCAGAAAGTAGGAGGTTTGGAAAATATACCACATGTGGAAGAACTTTTTATTCCTTGATTATTTACTGCATCACATTTCCTACATGAAGACAAGTGTTGTCATGTAGTAAAATCAACAGTTCTTTGTCTAAAGAAAATAACTATTCTCTTCCAATGCATTATTCAGATGAGCCAGTTGTTCATTCTAACATTCAGATGAGCCAATTGCTCACTGTAATATTCAGATGAGCCAATTGCTCACTGTAATATTACATAGTAGTATTCTGTCCAGGTTTTCAACAATTTGAAATAAAGAATTTCTTTTGACTTTTAATAAACATGACAATAATCTTCCACTTTTTAATTTCTGCTTGGGCTGAGATGTTGAAAACTCTCCTAAAGGGATAATTTATATCATTTTGGATTCTCATAATAAAAACCATTCTTCAATGCAAATGACCGTATTTATCCCAAAATAAGATTCCCCTGTGTTGAATAAGAAAAAAAGACAAAGTGTTTAAATGTCGAACAATTTTCTTTTTTGTGGAAGTCATTACTTCTATAAGTTCAGATGGAAGTTATGCTTCTCAATAACATACAACAGATTTTTGATTCACTACTAATTTTTCTACAAGTTCATATAGGATTTGTTCCATATCATCTTCACCAGTTTTAAAGTTATAAGGTCTTCTAGAAAATTCTTTCTCCTTCATCTCTAAAATATCAAAAACATGCTTTGACCTACTTCACCATTACCGTAAGTCTTTCCTAAATTCTGCAGCAGTTTTTCCCAGATTAAACATGAAAAGTAAACAGTATTGTTTGTGCATTTTACATACAGCTAAAATTTTTAAAATGAACCAAAATTATCACTTTTCCCTAAACATATGCCCACCTAATCAATAAAGAGTTGGGTTAAATTTTAAAAATGCACACACACACACACATCAAAGATTTTCCTAACATTATGTGAAAAAAAACTACTGGAAAATCTTTCATCAACTGGCAATAATTATAAGTTCAGAAAAATCTGGCATTAATTATAGTTCAGCAAAATCTGATATTATTTAATGATTTCTAGCAATAACACATTAATGCCCCCTATTCCAAAAATGAAACAGTGTGCAGCAATGGGTTAATTTCAGCTGCTTTTCATTGCATCTCATAGACATTCTACAGACATTATTAAACAACCTAAGTTGATATATATTCATATCTAGATCAAATATGGATCAGAATCCGACAAGATGATAAGATGATGAACAAATAGGAAACGTTTATCACTCTAACATGCTTCCCATTTATTATATTATTAAATTTATTGAATGTCTAATGAAGCTTTAATAAAAGCGGAACTTGTTAGAGTTAAACGTTTCCTATTTCTTCTTTATCTTATCATTTGTCTGTGAATGTTGAATGTGAGTTATCTCCCTTTTGTAACCGATTTGTAGTTAGTCTATGTAGATGATATTCCCAGCTAATTTATATGGTAATTATAGTGAAGAATGGTTAGCCAGTCAGGGCTAACCCCATACCTTATATAAAAAAAAAATAGTTGTAAGTGCCTGAATGCCTGTGTGATTATGCACATGTCTGTGTAAATGCTGATCAAAAGATTTTTTTTCTTCATTTTAGAACTGTGAAAATTTCGGTTAAAATCATGTTTCTTTTCATTTTTTTTTTTTGTGTTAACACAAGATTTTAAATTTGTAATGTAAATTTGAGCACTTTTTGCAATGAAAGGCACAGTGATTTGAAAATACTTGCAAAAATCAGAAAATTCTTTGATTTTAATAAAAAATTCAGGACTTATTTAGAAATTAAAATTATTTTTGAAACTTTCTTTCATAGAGACTCTCTGTAAAATATACATATATATAGTATATATATATTACAATATAGTATATATATATATATATATATATAATAGTATATATATATATATATATATATATATTACAATATAGTATATATACATTACAATATAGTATATATATATATATATTACAATATAGTATATATACATTACAATATAGTATATATATATATATATATTACAATATAGTATATATACATTACAATATAGTATATATATATATATATATTACAATATAGTATATATACATTACAATATAGTATATATATATATATATATTACAATATAGTATATATACATTACAATATAGTATATATATATATATATATATATATATATATATTACAATATAGTATATATACATTACAATATAGTATATATATATATTACAATATAGTATATATATATATATATATATATATATTACAATATAGTATATATACATTACAATATAGTATATATATATATATATTACAATATAGTATATATACATTACAATGTAGTATATATACATTACAATATAGTATATATATATATATATATATATATATATATATATATTACAATATAGTATATATACATTACAATATAGTATATATATATATATATATATATATATATATTACAATATAGTATATATACATTACAATATAGTATATATATATATATATTACAATATAGTATATATACATTACAATATAGTATATATATATATATATATATTACAATATAGTATATATATATATATATATATATATATATATTACAATATAGTATATATACATTACAATATAGTATATATATATATATATATATATATATATTACAATATAGTATATATACATTACAATATAGTATATATATATATATATATATATATATATATATATATATATATATATATATATATATATATATATATATAGTATATATATATTGCAATACATATATTCTACAGAGTCTATTAAAAATAAAGTAATATTTACATCAGTTACCTGCCGACACTCATTTAATTTCTATGAAATTTTGAGAATTTTTTTGTATAGCTTATGTTTACTTCATATTTGTTATTTAAAGATAAGTTCTCAGAGAATTTAAATCATCAAATACTACACTTTTTAGGCTAGTTAACCTTTACTTGGTGGTGTAATAGTAGAGACTTGAGTAATTAGCAATCCAAGTTTGAATTCCAGTCAAAACTGTTATATTCACTTTCACACAAATAGCCTTGGAAAAGGTATGAATTTATCTCTACTTCCTTCAGATAAGAGTTAAATAGAAGGATAGATTTGAGTCTCTATCCATGATTGGCAACCAATAAAGGAGAAGGACAACTCTGAATTCAAAACCGTATGTGTCCCTAGTCGGGTGTATACTTGAACTCTAAGGTTCACTCAGGATAATTGCAATATAAACCACAGGTTGGCTTTATGGGTATTGAAGAAGCACAAATGTGCCTAAGCAGATGGACATGTTTTGAAATGAGCAGCCATGCTTAAGATGGATGTTATGTAGTGTGATTTATTTTATCAGTTCAGCGGTAGTCATTTATCTCGCATACTGAGAGCTGCCCTATCCTTACTACTTGGGCATGTATATATAGTCTGTGCTTTAGCTATGCTAATTAGGCAGTCATTTACATATCACTACAATGAAAAATCATACTGATTTACAGTGTGCCTTCAGTTCAAAACAGCTCTGAAGATAACTGTTACTTCTGCTATCGTTAGAATTAAGGCAGTGGTGTCTATTGCTAACAATTGTTTTCCTTGGTTTATAAATATGTTATTTCATTGGGGAAATTTTAAAAAGTTGTTATTGTCATCATCCCTCATCCCCCCAAAAATTAAGAATATAGGTCTAGTTAGGACTTTGTAGTGAAGTCCGAGAAAAAAAAAAACAAATAATATAAAATATAATAATATAAAAATAAAATATATAAACGAAAATAAAAAGAATTCAAATTAAAGTAAGACAGTTGTGGTTTCCTTTAGAATCCTTATCACTCTCTCTCTCTCTCTCTCTCTCTCTCTCTCTCTCTGCTTCTCTTTCTATACTTCTCTCAACCTACAAGAAGGAAACCCTCAAATAAAAAAAGGAAGTAGAAGAAAATACTGAACCTGGCCAAAAACACCAGAAGTTTGCAGGATCAATGCCTACTTATTTGTGACTAAAAAAATACCTAAAATCAAGGAGGCTCTACACATAACTTCTGTTATAAAAACAAATGAAAAAAGAAAGGAACACCAGAAAATAAAATAATTGTACAATCAAAAATTGACTCAAAGAGACTTTTGATATTAGCCAAAATAATGTTGGTGCCAAATTCTTGAGCCTGATCAAAAGAATTTAAACCTGACACCTCTGGGCTAGAGAGAGAAGGAACTAGCAGAGGACAGAACAAAAGAATGCTACTGCATAGAAACCAGCTATGTGTGACACAGGAAAAAGCAGTTAAGAGGTCATCTGTTACTGACATCTCTGCCCTGTTCATGGCTGAGAAAAACACAGTATATTGTCTCTGACTTAGTTTCTCACATTGCTACTTCCACTATCATGGTCTTACTTCAAAACAACCACTAATGGAAATTTCTCCAGACTGCTACCAATATCTGCCTGATTAACTAACTTTTTGCTATGCCAAATACCAAAGGACTCACACTATCACTCAAGAAAATAAATAAAAATATATTTTTTATTTTAACCCCCGAGTCAGTTTGTTTTATGTCCTATGTTTCCAAAAAAATAATTATCCTACCACCTATCCACACTGGTGACATTCTGATGGGAACATATTTGCCACAACATCATATAGAAATTACAATAATATAGTGTCTGTAACTAATACTAATAAGTATAAATGAGATGTTTTGGTAAAAGGAACAATATTAGCATAAAATATACAATGGGTCAGTGATTTTGACTTAGGTTAGGTTAAAAGAAAAAACAGTGAAGATCAGTCCTCATCTCAGAATAAATACAATAAAATTAATCGTATGGGCATTTTGTTATGGTGTAATGGTTAGCAAACTAGACTCATAGATCAATTAGTAGTGAGTTCAGTTCTCAGAAAATACTCCATACTAGTGGCCTTGTGCCAAATATTACTATAACATAGCTTCCCTATGGTATTTTCTATAAATATTTTCATGGTAATTGTGTGGGGTCACTCACATCATACCAACAGGGATAGCCTTGTGTTCAAAGGAATAAAAAAAACATACAAGGAAATAACATGTTAATAAATCAAATAATTTTATTTATTTCTGCGTAGTGTGGGGGGGGGTTAGTTATATGTGTTTTAAGGTTGCATGCATCAAAGGAAGAAAGTCACTTTGTCTTATGACTGGCATGGTGCCAAGGAGAGGAGAGGAACTTCTTGACCCTCTGAGGGTCAATAGCAAAGAGAATAACTATAGTGTTTTTTGTCACAGAGTCTGTTTTCCAGCAAGAAAGTTTTCTGTTGCATGCGTGGAGAACTTTTATTATTTTGGTTTTAATTATTTTATTTTAAACATAGTTTTGATGTTATTTATTTTATTTTATTTTATTTATGATATTTATTCTTTTTATTATTATTTTATATTTTCTTTTTATTTATTAATAATAATGTCTCTCCAATTGTTCTGATGAGCTTTCCTCTTTGGTACCTAGTCTTTACAAATTTAAATGCAGTACTAGATTGGCAGTTAGGTCTCATCATTTTACAGTTGAAATGGTTAGATGTAACCATAAGTTCTATGCTAACAATTTCTTCTCTCACACTTCTCACTTGTAGAACTCTCTTCTGGCTTCTTGCTTTCCAATTAATTTTGATCTTCAAAAATGTAAAAGTCAATCATTATCTTTTGTCTTTTTAATTCCTCTTCTTTTATTGTTCGCTCTCCTTAAGTATGGTTTTCTCTTATTGTTTCACACTCAATAACTACTTGCAGCATAGTGGCTTTATTGCCTTAATTAGAGTGAAATGACTAAAAAAATCTAAATTACTCTTATTAAATAAGGATAAAATTACTTGCATAAAAAAATAAACCATCAGTGAAATGAAAATTTTCACCTCTTTTCCTTAGAAAGTTTCTCTTAATGTGACAACTGCCTTAATAATTAGACCATAGAAATCTCTGGCTGCAGTCATTCAAATCTAGACTCCCCATTTTATTTTTATTTTAAACATTGTATATTATGTGAAACAATATTCAAGAAATCTTAATAAAGAAATGCATAGCCTGATAGACGTAATGCACACTTTTAAAATAAAAATAGGACATCTGTTTCAAATACAAGTATCCATTATAATAACATTTGAAGTGTTAAATATGTCGGACCAAAAATAAATTCATTAATTATTTAGAAAATACAGTTCTGAACAGAATTATTCAACCAACCACTTCCATAATTATAAATAAAGTTATAATACCTCAAATTTTCATGGAAACTTCATGTGCATTTTTTACAAATGATGAAATAATGGATTTGAAAGAATGTTCAGTGATGCTCACAACAACATTTTTATTCTAATGTCAAATAATAATACAAAAAACACCAAAAAACATTTAACATAGGATAAAATTATTGGGCCTCTTGCCTCAATAATCAATTGTATAACCATTTATTCTTGATTATTGCCTTTAATCATTTTTCATAGTTCCTTACACGATCACTACACACACTGATACATATTTTTTTCCATTCTTCCTTGGCAGTAGCTTCTAGTTCATCCAAATTTGAAGGACTTCTTTCTCTTACTTTTTTCTTCAAATATGCTCATAAATTTTCAATGGGGTTTAGGTCAGGATTTTGTGTGGGGTATGCTATCTATGTATTTTGTAACAGTTTGTGCCATGAGTTTCAGGCCAGTGTCATGTTGGAACATCCAGTGATGTTACAAAGACAGATTTTGTGCACTTTGTTTTATATTATTTTTAAGAATAGCCAAATACTACTTTTTATCCATGATACCCTGGTAGTAGTTCTCCTGGTCCAGAAGCAGTAAAACATCCCCAAAGCAGAATGCTCCCATCACCATGCTTAATTGTAGTGAGGGTATTTTGGGGGTTGTGAGGTTCATTCACTTTCCTCTATACATAACAGGAGTTCATGTGACCAAATACTTCTAGTTTTGTTTCATCTGACCATAAAACAAAGTTCCAATATTTACTCTCATGTTCTAGATGGCTTCTAGCATAAGCTAATCTGAATTTTAGGTGTTTAGCCTTGAGCAAAGAAGTTTTCCTTGGTCAACAAACTTGAAATACTGCTCAATGAAAGCATATAGTGACTGTCTTTATCAATACATTCAAGCTTGATATCTTTACATCATTGACAATGTCCTTTGTTGTTAAGTGAGGATTCTTCAAGACATCTCTCACAGTTTTCCTTCTCATTCTCTCAGAAATTAACCATTTTCTCTCATTCCTTAATTTATTCTCAATACAATGAGTCTCGTTATACTTCTTGATAATGTTATGAATTGTCAATCTAGGAACATTTAAATACTTGGAAAGTGTTGTATATCCATCATCTTGTTTGTACACATCAATTATCTTCATTCAGAGATTTTTGTCAACATCAGGCATGTTCACCATGGTTGCAGAACATGTGCGTTGTTGTGGTACATGACACATATTGTCTCCTTCATTACCTTTTAGAATCAGGTCAGTGCTATTGCATTTTGGTGTTTGTATTAAATGTCAAATTAAGAAAAGGAGCATTACATTTGCCATAGAGCAATGTTATTTCATAATTTCAATAAGGGTGGGAGGTGAATAATTTTGGACTGCACCAATTTTTAGAAAAATCCATGACTAGGAATATAACAGACTGAAACTTCTAAAAATTTCATGAATTATTCAAAACTAAATAAGGACTCAACTATTTATGGTAATTTCAGTAAGTCCTTGCAAAAGTTCACATTTCCTTAAGAAATATGCAAATATTCAGTGCAGGGGGGTGCGAATAATTCTGTTCACAACTGTATGACTAATTCTTTATTTATTATTTTCATTGCCTGCTACCAATCAAGGAGTGATGATCTGAAAGTTGCAATAAAACGCAACTGAATTTAAAATGAAACAAATTTTAATAACTGTAAATAAATAAAAATGTCAACCAAAAATGAATCATAAATTATTTCAGTGTATTCCCTCATAAAACAATTTTTCTTCTGAATTTTCATTTTCACGGTAAAAGCAAAATCTTTAATAGGTTTCTGTTATATGAATATATTCAAATCATGTATCCTAATAGGATCAACAAATATTAAATCAAATATAGATTTTTGCTCCAAATGAAAACTTTTTATTATCTAAGAGATACTTTAAGCATAATTAGAATATTAGATAATTACAATTATTAAAAATCTAATTTGAGATTTCATTTAACTTGTTAAAATAATACAAATTAATTGAATAATAATTTTTAACAAATTTTTTTATTAAAATATTGCAGTTAGTATAGAATGGCTTTGAATATTCTATACTTTTGTTATTATGTTTGCAAATATATTTAATTTTTGATTAAATTCTTATTAAATTTGTTACAGAGAACTACCTTAAAATTATTTTTACAATTTCTTTACATTTGAAAAAAATAACTACTGCTTAAAAAAACGTAATTTTTAAAAATAAAAATTGAGATTGATAGACGATTAAATATGTAGATTGACTGAATTCATGTAGATTTTATTTAAAAATCATTAAATTTAATTATCCTATTAAATACATTTTTCTTTTTTGTTTTAATTATCATCTTTATCTTAGATAATTTTTGATGACACTAAACGTCGACTGCTTACAACTTCTCATTAGGCATGCGCATCATTGTTTTGCTGCTCACTTCCGGTTTGACATCATCATCATCAACAAGATTGTTTTACAGTCAGCCGACATTGTTGTTGGCAACAGACACTCGAACATCATGCAGGTGCCACCACTGTTATGGGTGGCCGTCGGCTTCTGTTTAATCCCTCAGGCATCTGCTCATGTCCGCATGGTGTGTCCCAAACCTAAAAGTCCAGCTTCTTCACTCTATAGACAGGTAATAATACAGTCTCAAATACCTTTCTTTCTCTCTTCTTTTTTTTTTTTTTATTACCGTTCCATTCACTCTGCTGCGGTTGACGCGAAAAAAAAAAATGAATGCATGTTGATTGTTTGTTGCGTGTCATTTTTTTCTTCTTCTCTCCGTTCTTTTTTAAAACAATTTAAAGAAATCGGTTAAAAAAATATTTAGAACCGAAAGGTTTTTCCTTGTGCATTTTTAAATGTAAAAATCATTCATTATTATTCATTGTTTAGAATAGATTTTTCTTCTTCGACCGTCTCTTTTTTTTAACATAGCATCCAAATTTCTTCATGGTGGTTGAAAAAAGAAAAATTAGTAAGAAAATAATGAAAAAAAAAACAGGAAAACAATCGATTCATTTATAAAATGGATAATTAATTTATTTACAAAAAAACCCACTAAAGTTGAAACTTTTACATGCAACACGAGAAACGAAGTGCCTGATCACGTGATCGCATTTATCGTAAACAGTACTGAAGACAGAAAATAAAAATCAGTAAAATTCCATGTATGTTTTACTTTTATTTTGGTAAATGTTTATTATTGTAACACCCGAGCGCTAATAACCCTTCAAATTTTTCCCTAATAGTCTTAATTCCGTGCAAATGAAATCAAATCAACAATTAGATATTGAAGAAACCTACCTTTTTGGATGTTAATGACCAGAAATAATTGGACTTCTTCTCGCTCTTCTTGTCATCCCTTACTGGCTTATTGAGAGACATTCGCTGCTGAACTATTTCGCGCACTTATACAATTTTGGCCTATTTACTCCCTTAACGAAATTAATACGCAATCTTTTCTTTTTAATTTAAAGTTAACTTTTAACTTTCAAATGTATGAAAATAAGTGATAAGTGTTGATTTTACTTAATTTTTTAAGAAGAAAGTTAACTTTCAAATATATGAAAATATCAACAAATAAAAGAATAACAAAGTACTTTCAAATATATGAAAATATCAATGAAAATACTTATAAATTATAAATAACAAAAAGAACAAAATAAGTTAGTAGTACAGTAAAGCATTTTTTTAATTAATATTATACATTGAAAATAAAACAATAATTAAATCAATTGTAAGAGGAAGTTAAAAGTTTCATATCAATGGAAAAAATGACATTGACAATTTAAAAACAAATGCAATGATGTCTATAATGAAGCAGGTCCTGGATACAGTCTGCTCGCCTCTCTCAGGAAAATGTGAAGGCGCTATGTTTAGTAGGCCCTAGGGACTGCTTTTAAGAATAAAAAACGAGCAATGTATTGTTTTAAATACGAAGTTCTGTGTCCTGATCTTTTAATTACATCCTGAGTCGTTCTCCATAGTCTTTCAACCGTCTGCGTGTGGATAGTTTGATATCTGTTGGATCTACAAAGTGTTCAGAATGGTTGATTTGTTTGTGCGTGTACCCGTGTTCTGTTATCCGCATATACGCCGACCAGCAATCACTGTAAATGATTGATCCTGGTCGGATGTGTTGCATAATCAAGGGAACAAGGGTATGGGCATCCCTGGCTTCTCCTTCCCCGCAATCGGACGTAAGTGGTACCATGAAGGTCTTGAAGAAGACCTTCATGGTACCACTCTTTCGATCCCGCCAAATAGCCAGACCGTTTTCATTAGACGTCTCCGGTTATATTTTCGCCTTGCATTAACTTTTTCGTCGATTTCTACCTCGACACCGGGTCCACCCAACTCCTGCACATTTTCCAGCCCAAACTGGCACACCTCACTGCAGAAGGAGCGCCAATTCACTGAAGTGACTTTCGTAATTTCCAAGTTTTCGAACATTATCCTGTGGCACCAGCTAAAGATCAAGGAAATGTGTTACAAAAAGTAGCACTTTCCACGCAGGCAAGCGTGACTTCTCCAAAAAAAGTGTATTTTTATTTTTTCCTATCACTAACACTGAAGCCACATTCTGTTTTCCGGTCATTAGGACGATTCGAACTGCTAGGACCGGAGACAGGTTTTTAGGAAGACTTTTGGAGAAGTCACGCTTGCCTGCGTGGAAAGTGCTACTTTTTGTAACACATTTTGCACGGAATTAAGACTATTTTGGAAAAATTTGAACGGTTATTAGCGCTCAGGTGTTACAATATACATTTACCTTTATTTTTAATTAATTTTATAAACTTAAAGTTCATTAAGTTTAAAGTCATTGATTTTTTGTTGTCTTGCTTTCGGAACACAAAACAAAAAAAAACCTGGGTTCAATTATTTTATTTTTTTACGCAATTTTACTTCAAAATAATAATTGTAATTAAATGAAATTAAATATCAAAAGCACATTTTCATTTTTGAAAATGCAAACAAAAATTAATTCATAGCTAATGTTTTCAATAAAACATTAACTATTTACATTTAATTTTCTTTGAATAATAATTTAAAAAAAAAAAAAAAAACGTAAAATCTTGAATTGGTGATTTTTGCGGGTTGGTATTTTTTTTTTTTTTTAATTTAACCACTGCCAACATCTTTTTCTTTTCTTTTCTTTTCTTTTCTTTTCTTTTTTTTTTTTTTTATATAGAATGATGATTTTAAAATTTTATTTACATAAGTCAAAATTTCAGATTTTATTCTTAAATCAGATTTTTTTTCTCTATAAAAAATGAATTGATGCATTATTAGACAAAAACGCAAGGGTAAAAAAAAAACAGCAGCTATATTCGAACCTGCACTTACCAGTTAAATTTTAAAATAATCTATAAATTATTGTTCGCAATATAAAATAGACGAAATTTTTTTGTTTTTTAATGTGAAAAAGAAACGATTTTCTTCCTCTTTTTATTTTATTGAAAAACATAAGTGAGTCAGTTTAAAAAAGAAAAAAAAAAAGAAAGTCGATTTTTTTACTAACATAAGTTAAAAGTACCGCTTGAAAGAAGAAGGATAGGCGATGAAATGGAAATCCATTTATTTTTACTTTTCTAAATTACTTTGAGGTCTGATAACAAGTATCCAACAATGGAGCCTTAAATTTTCAAACAAGTGCTAGCTTCTAGCAGTAGAACCAAATGTTTGCTTTAAAAAATAAAGTGAATACAATTGAATACATGATTAAAAGAAATACCCCAAAACAAAATTTTTCATAAATCTTTTTTTATTAATAATTAAAACGAAAAATCAAAGGATATTTATGTAATTTTTTTTCTTTTTAGAACCTTGGTAATTTTGGTTAAAAAAAAAAAAATGAAAATCATGGATATTTACGCACCTTTTTTTTTTATTATTTTTTTTTTTTTTTTTTCAGTGAAAAACCCATTGATTTGAAAATTCTCGCAAATATTAGATAATTCTCGGATTTCAATAAATTTCAGGACTTATTTAGAAATTATCTTTTAAACTTTCTTTCTCAGCAAAATAATACATATATTTTTTTACACTACACTAGAGAGTCTTTAAAAAAAGAAAATAATTAAAAATAATTACATTTGTTACCCATCCACACTCATTTCTATGAAATCGGGAGAATCAGTTTTTTTACATAGCTTATGTTTATAACTATTTGTTAATTAAGGACAAGTCCTCAGAGAATTTAAATCTCGAAATTTTTTGGTCAAATAAGAAGTGTTTTACAAAGTAAAAACCCACAGTTGTAGAAAATCTGCCCTGTTGGATCGGAAAACTGAGACATTTTTTAATTAGAAAATATTTTAATTTCTTTTATGAATAAAGGTACTTATTGCCTTTAAAAACAATTTATGATAAATGATGATTTTTATTATCAATAAAAAAAATTTTAAGAGAATTTTCATTTTTTTAAAATTTCAATTAGAATAATTTAGAAACTTTTAAAAATTCTGCAATTTTTAGTGGCAAAGTGATATTGTTAATTAAAATATATTTAATAATCATAAATGGAAAAACTTATTACAATTCAACAACCCCCCGTATTTTAAAAAGAATTTTGATTTTGTGTGTACTTGTTTTAAATAAGGAGTCTATACACGACATTATAAAAAAATATGAGTTACCTATAAATTTAAAATTTTATTGGTAATTTTCTAACATTTTCTCAACAAGCGCCTTTGTAATTAATGCAAAAAGTAAAACAAAAATACTTAAAATTCAATAAAATATTTGGACTGGTTAAAATATTTTCATAAATCTTTTAAGATTAGCGGGTAGTTTAAAAAAATAACATAAAACATCACATTGTATTCATCAAGTAATTTTTTCAGTTCTGTCCCTCTTATTTAAATTTCCCAAATGTGACGTCCCCCCGGTGTCGCTGCGCCAAATGTGACGTCTGCCTAGCCGTGTCCGTCGTGCTATCCTGTCCTGTGACGACCAATTGGCATGGTATTGGTCGCGGCACCAAATGTGACGTTCTAACCTTTTGGTGATTCGGATGGGAATCTGATTAGATTTGGTATCAGCCTTGTCGTTCCCAGCTCGCCTCCAACGTCTGGTTACCGAAGTAACTGTTTTGATTTCCGGTCTAACCTACCCACGTTGTGAATTGATCTTAGGCAGACGAAATCAATCAGTCGCCGGGCCGTAATGCAAGCCGAGTTCGATCAAGGGTAACACCGCACAAGTATATGTAAAAGAAAAAAAAAATAATAACTCGAAAAGTTCAAATGTGTTAAAAAAAAGGATAACAATATTTTATATCTGGTTGCTGAATACAGGACGGTGTCTTCTTCCCAACCCGCTATATGGATTCGTAACACTTTGTGTTTGTTAGGGGAGTCTTAACATCTTAAGTTGTTTGTTCTTTAAGAAACTGGTTCTTGGTGTATCTTCAGGCGATATTCGTAAAACTTGTTTTGGTGGTATGAGTCTAAGTCGTTCTTCAAAAATAAATTGTTCTTGGCTAGAAATTGAGTCGTGATTTGCGTGGAATCTTTCGGCCAGGTTTCTGCGGGGCGGGTGCAACTCCAACTGCGAACTTGAACTCGAACTAGTTTTTACTCGCTGCGACTCTGATTATATGGACGCCGACCAAAACCGGGGTGGGCTTGTCGGGGTTTGAGGTTCCTTGATAATTCTAAACCCACAATCCACTTCTTTGTTTTCGGTCAGGAAAATTTTATTATTTTCCATTTTTGGAAGTCTTTCGTCTTTCCACCTTCTTCTGTTTTCAAATTGGTATCTCACTATGCCCTCAGAGGGTGTCAACGGGTTTTCCCTCTCTCTCACAGTGGCATCTCACACCTATCCTTACAGGGGGGCGCAACAGGCCTCCCCTCGTTCTTCACGTGATTACCTCCACCTAACGCTCCGCCACCATTCAGCCAATGGGCGCTCAGCAGCATGGGTGTGGCCAGACTATCCTCGGTTTAAAAAATCTTGCTCAAAGAAAAAAAAATTATCTTCCTTTTTTTTTTCTTTTTCTTTTCTTTCTCTTTCTTTCCTTCTGCCCGACCACAAACCCTTGGGCTTTTATCTTAGACAAATGTCACTTAGACTTTATCACCCAGGGCCTTCGCCAAACAAGTGGGTGGTCAATTGGATGTATTTGCATTCTTGGTGCCAATTACTGATCCGATAAAATAGTTTCGCTATCATAGCCAGCCCTGATAATAACCAGATGCTCCTCTCAATGATATTCTGCATATAGACAAAGGCTTAATCTTTCCTTCATGGTGGTCAGCGGACATTTTTGCTTTTCTCGGACAGTGCGTGCCTAATTAATTTTTATTTTTATCTCCTTGGAATTCTGCGGGAGGTCTCTTGTCCAACTTGAAAATTTTTTTTTTTATCATTGCCATGGGCAGATTGGATATATCTTACTCGCCGCCTCGTAACATAAATCAGATTAAATTCTATGTTTTACCTTCTCGACAATGGAAATAAAAATCTTACCACTTTTCCTTGTCAGAAAAATAACACCGCTTAGTGTCCTTTTCGTGATGGCTTCTTATCACCTAAATTTAATTCTCGCCTTTATTTTTTCTTCTTTCTTTCTAGCGTCGTAAATAGTGTCACAATCCTCCCCTAACCTATTTGTCATTTACTCGTAAATGACACCTAAACCCAAATACACTATTTAGCATGCATCATGCATCTGTCCCATGCAATTCTATTCTTTTTTTTTCTTTTTTTTCTTTACGGTTTTACATGCAAGATGATGTACTTTTCATCTTCTTCATTCTACATGCAAATGTAATGTTCTTTTCATCTTCTTTTGTTCTACATGCAAATGTAATGTTCTTTTCATCTTCTGTTTTACATGCAATTTAAAGTGTGCGTGTGCCTGTGGGTGCATGTGTGTGGTTACTATGGCTTGTTCTTCTTGGTCAATGTTTTTCTCTCTGCTGTGGGAGGTTTTTCCACCGCATGTGGCGGTTTCACGTCAGCCTCCTCCGCCGGTATTTCTGCAATTTCTTCGCCGATTCTGTATGAGTAAGGAACACTGCTCGGCATCTCCCTCTCGAGTTGCTGCATGCTCATTTGATTATCGCTAGTTAATTTCCTCTTACTTCTAATCTTCCATATTGCCATACCCCTATGGCTATAATTATGAAGGTACCCATCATTGCCGACCAACTTATCGCGATCTGCTCACCATCTTCCCAAGCCATATCTTCATTTCCCAATGCACTTAACTTGTTCCTCAATTGATCCATATCGATCTTTTCTATCAGCTTCATTAGTACTGGCATTTTATTCAAGGTAACATTGGAGAATCCCTTCACTATTGGCTCCCACAACTCTGTGCAATTGACTAAGCTTCTGCCAATCATTTCTATGATTGAATCTTTCTCTTCATATCTTTCTTCTTCCTGGTAATAGCGGGGTAAGGAAATAGATATCCCAAATGCCGAACATCCCAGGAGTAACTTTAACAGGGATAATGGTGGCTTTACTCTTAATGTCCTTGTGGACTCTCCCCCACATACCCTGGACAAGCTAATGGGTTTCTGTGTGGCCACTGCCCACACTCCGTCTGACACACTGATAGCTTGTGGTAATGCTGTGTTTGCTAATACCTCCACTTGACAAGTTCTCTTAATTCCCTCTTTCTTCCCTTCAAACAATTCTAGTATGCACATTTTGTGGTTACCAGCTATATAGATAGGGCTTAATGACGTACAAGTCCTTAGATCATCATTTCTACACTTTCTAGCTTCTTCAGCTGTTAGCAACATGAATTTTGTTCTACCCGAATTTAAAGCTATGTATTCTGTTTCTATCTTGTACCTTGCTAACATTCCCAAACCTTGACCTCTTCTGCGGTAGGGAATAGGTAAATTTATAACCTGGTATATCTCGAATATACTCTCTCTATCTAACAACGGAACAGACATCATAATCAATAGTCGTCTATTTTCCAACAAGGTCACACATCCCAGTGCATTATAATATTTCCACAATTCTTTGGTGGGATCCACTGGCAGTCTTAAATGGTGGGGTAACTTGGCCTGTATTCCGAGTAGCACTTCCCTTAGGTGACTCGGGTTTACTATGCTTGGGGAGAGGTGTCCCAATGACAACATGTCTAATTGCGCTCTCACATGTTCCAGCAAGGTTGTCAACGACTGACTAGTTTGTCGTACCTTATTCATAATTGTCATTAGTTGGAAATATCTTTGCATGAATCCACTCATTTCCTGTAATTCTATCATTATAGTTTCTGTATCATTAATTACCTCTTGTCTCAACCCTGCCAGGTTATTTATTAACCAATTAATTCTGGCTCTATTCTTGGCCCCTTCCAACCTTGTCACATTTAATATTGTCACACTCTCCCTTGCCACTTGAGCAAGCGTCCTCTGGTTTATTTCCACTTCTCCCAGTCTCCTTCTTATGACTTTAACGTCATCTTCAGTCACTGTTCCAAACAGGACATTTAATGCTTTACCTACAATCGGAACTACCGATCTTGTTCCCCGCGTCTGCAGTAACTCTATTCCCTTCAGGTAATTTTGCATGTCCTTCCATTGAGCCTCTATCATAGTGGCCTCCGATTCTAGGGAGTGTAATAATCTGAGATATCCTTTTTCCTTGGAATAATCTTGCCCTACCTTCAACCGGGCTGCATCCAGCTGCGTTAGCTCATTTCTTAGTTTATTTAGTAGCGACTCGTATGGTTTTAAATCTATCACGAATGTGATCAACCATTTAGACCTGGTTATTATTACTTCACTCGTCATTTCATTTGGTCATTCCTACAAGGCAACAAAATTCTCTTGTTTTTATTCTTCATAACCATTCGGTCTTGTTCAATTCTTCACTCAATTATTCCATAATTTCTTACTAAGTTTGTAATCCTTCAGCTCTTCTCTCCGCTAACTAGCTCCTAGCAGACAGAATGGTCCGGACAGGTGCGTAGGGCTCCTACTTCAAAGGCCGTACTTCATGATACCACTGATGGCCAGTCAGCAATGCCAATAATCTTCTTCCGTCCTTCGTGAGGTGCAGCTCGCGACTCCATCCCTCCATCCACATCCACCACAGTCTTCTTCCGTCTCCAATTTCTTCCGGCTCAACCAGAGTTGCCTTCCTTGTCCTTGTCTTCGTAGGCCTCGGCTCGCTCATTTCCAGGTTAGCTATTTCAGTCTTCTTCAAATTGTTGACATGGACCCTCCTTGCTCGTCCTGCCACTTGATCCCATATTACATATGATACTGGACCCGTCTGCTCTACTATCCGGTAGTACGGTTCCCATCTTTGGTCCAGCTTTCCTTCTCTCTGTTGGATTTTACAGTAGACAGGGTCTCCAACCTTGAATTCTACTACCTTTCTTTCAGCATTGACTCTCTCATTTCTTCTCTTCTGTACCCTCTTTATTCTTCTTCTGGCCTGTACAAATATTTTATGTTGCTGTTCCAGCAACAACTGATGATGATCTTCTCCCATATACTTTCTTCGGGTCTTCAACAGGTTATCCACAGGTAGGACCACGTCTCTGCCAAACAACATAAAGTAAGGAGAAAATCTGGAGGTTTCGTTTATCGTAAACCTCCCGGCCGCCAGAGCCTGCGTCAAATACAAATCCCAATTTCCTGTATTCTCTCTGGCCAGCTTGGCCAGCAAATCTCCTAAGGTCCTATGAAACCTTTCCACTTTAGCGTTTCCTTGGGGGTGATATGGAGATGTTTTTACGTGCTCTGTATTCAAACCTGTCAGCACTTCTCTCATTATGCTGTTTATATTCTCAGTGACAAGTTGCACAGGGACGCCATACCTAGGGATGATTTCACTTATCAAATAGGCTACAGTTTTCACCTTCTTGTCTGGTACTGCATATGCCTCAGGCCAATTTGTTAGCCAATCGACAAAACTCACTATATAGTTGTTTCCTTGTGCAGTTTCCCCATATGGTCCTGATACATCCATACTCACTTTCTCGAAGTCCTCCAATGGTGCCATTTCCTGCCTTCTGCTCTGCGACTGGCACACTACACAGCTCTGAACATAGTTAGTGACCTCTCCGTACAGTTTGGGCCAATAATACTTTCTCCCTATTAGATCATATGTTCTATCAATTCCCATGTGACCCAACCTCTCGTGCCACTGTTCTAATATCTCTGGTCTTAAACTTTTGGGCACATACAATTTGGCCTTGACTTCTTCATCCCTACCTGAGAGATAATACAGCCTTTCCTCTATTACTGCATACTTGGTGGTCTATCACTGTCTGCCTGTTCCTTCCCAATTCCTTCTGTCCAGTACTATCATCTACTCCTTGCGCTACTTTTACAGATCTTTCTTCCAGTTGTTTCGCTATTCTTGAAAGTAAATCTGCACACGTGTTTTCCTTCCCTGCCAAATACTCTATCTTACAGTGGTAGCCACTTAACTTTAGCGCCCACTGTTGAATCTTATTATTTGTCCATTCTGCCTGCAGTAGGTACTGCAGAGGCTTGTGGTCTGTCTTTATAGTAAAAACCGCACCATTCAAGTAGTAGTCCAGTTTTTGGAGAGCATACATGATAGCATATGCTTCTCTTTCTATTACTGGCTATCTTTGTTGTGTCTCTGAGAGCTTATGAGAGAGAAAGTATATCGGTACCTCCTCTGGTATGCCTGGCACTGGTCCTTCTTTATCGGGACACGGCTGGGTAAGAACTGCTCCTACACACTGCTCACTGGCATCAGTGTATAGTACCATGGTCTTGCTGAGGTCTGGGTACGTCAGCAGTGGGACGGCTGTCAACTGTTCTTTTAAGGTATCAAATGCCCGTTGACAGTCTTCTGTCCACTTGAACCTAGCGTATTTCTTCGTCAGGGCTACTAAGGGTATGGCAATTCTCAAGAATGACGGGACGAATCGTCGGTAGTACCCTATAGCTCCTATAAACCCTCTTACTTGTCTCACTGTCTTAGGTTCTGGCATTTCCCTTATGACTTTCACCTTATCCATGTCTGGTTTAATACCGTCTCCGTTTATAACAAAGCCCAAATATCTAGTCTCCTCCTTCAGAAACTGACACTTCGACAATTTCAATTTTAAGCCGTGCTTTCTTAGTCTTCCCAACACTTGTTTTAGATGGAAAAAATGTTGTTCTACTGTTTCTGAAAATATCAAAATATCATCTAAATATGCCATGGCAAAGCTCTCGCATCCTCCTAATACTACTGACATCAGCTGTTGGAAGATTCCCGGGGCATTGGCTAAACCGAATGGCATCACCCTGAACTGAAATAGTCCCAAGTGACACGCAAATGCAGCCTTTTCCTTGTCAGCCTCATCAAAGGCTACCTGCCAATACCCGGACCTCAAGTCCAATGTAGAGAAGTACTTCGCTTTCCCTAATAATGCCAATATGTCATCGATTAGTGGCAATGGCACCGCCAACGCTTCGATATAGAATTCAGTTTCCTAAAATCTACACAAAAACGGTGTCCGCCATCTTTCTTGCCGACTATCACGATTAGAAAGCTCCAAGGGGAGATCGATCTTTCGATCATCCCAGCTTCCAACATCTCTTCTACTGACTCTTCCACAAGGGGTCTCTTATGAATAGGTGTTCGGTAGGGCTTCAATTTTACAGGGGGGGGGTGATCGCCGGTGTCGATTTTCATTTTTACTGTGTGGGTCTGGCCCAGCTCCCTATCTGATTTGGCCACCACATCCCGATTATTTCTTATTTGACTTCCCACTCTGACTCTAAATTGATCAGGTGCCAATATATCTTCGTCCACTATTCCTTCTGTTTGTTCTACGAGTTTTCCTCGTTTCTCCTCAAATCTCACCCGATTCAGAGTTCGTAGGGGTAATGCTTTTCCTATCTCTTCCCCTCTCTTAACCTTCATCGTCTATTGGGCCTGGTTCACCATCATAATGGGCACTAATTCAGCTGCCTCCACTACTGCCTTACACAGAGTTACTTCATTTTCTTCTAGGCCCATCCCTTCTACAGGGACCAATTGCAGGGTTCCTTTTCCTATTTTCTTCCCTGACATTAGCCTACCCTTTCCCAACACTGCCGTTATGGGGGGTAGCTTTACATCTTCCTCCACCACTATTGTTATATCTTCTTCCAGTGGGCATCCCAATGGTGTTCTCTCGCCATTCACTACCAGCACAGTGGAGTTGAACTCTATCCGAGCCCTCTGGCTCTGAAACCAATCTTCTCCCAAGATTGCTTCCGTACACAGGTTGGGGGTTACGTAGAAGTTCTGGGTGCTTCTTAATTTCCCAATCCTCACGGGGAGCTTCGCCATCCCTCTTATCTCCAGGGGAGCTCCATCTGCCTGCATGACTTCTAAGTCCACTTCCTGCAACCCATTCTTCTGTTTCACCCGCCTGTATGCTTCCTCTCTCAGCAATGAAACAGACGCCCCTGTGTCTATCAGGGCTTTCATTGCCCTACCTTCTATCTCTGCCCTACAAAAGAGCTCCTTCTCTTGCGTCAGCAAAGAGAATACTTAGGCTTTCTTTTTCCTGGGTTCCCACCCTTGGGTCATCCCAGACATAGGCGCCGGTAGCAACAAACTCCTTTCATTCTTCTCATATGAGGGAGTTCTGCGTTTTCTGCACCTGGGCAGTCCCGGCTGGACCTCTCCCAGTCTCTTGCGGCTGTTCCTAAGAGTACAATTCCTCTTCAGGTGCCCTGGTCTCCTACAGCACCTTCTTGTTGGACAGTTTACCGCAAAGTGGCCCACCTGACCACATAACCAACATTTTACTCTTCAACTGGGCCACCCTCCCTCTTATTCCTGGGGAGACCTGCCCTCTATCTAAGTGGCTCTCCTGACTACATGTCCAACGTTTTACTTTCCTGCTTTTTAACTGGGCCACCCTCCCTCTTAATTCTGGGGTGGCCCACTGGCTTTTCCCTGGTTTTGTCTTTTGGGCTCGGACTTTTTTAACGATATCTGTGGGGCACCTTTTCTTAACCCGCACCACTTGGCCAGGTGTCCCCTCTTCCCACATCTGGTACATTTATCCTGTTCGAAGTCTGGGGGCAAACCCCACTTCGTCGGACATTCCGCTGCTCTGTGGTCCTCATATCCCCATGTCCAGCAGACCAGCCCGTATCGACCCGGCGTGGGCTTATAGAACCCATGCCTTGTTGACCAAGCCTTTCTTGTGGGATCTTCTTCCCACACCTCAGACTCATTCACCTCTAGCTTGACCTTCCGATTCCACGCGGGTGGTCTTCCTCCTTCCCCCTTTCTTCTGACCTCTCGACTTAGCTCTTGCTTCTTCCCACCTCTTTTTACCTTCTCCCAAACTCCCTGGCTCTCTTTGGCCAGCGCCACTGCTGCCGATAATCTTAGCGTTCCTTCCTTCAACACATCGTGACGAACACGCTCGTCACTGAGTGCTTCCACATACAGATCAGCCAACTGGGCCTGCATGACCGCATTATTTCTCACTACCTCTGGGAAAGCTAATGACGACAGCTTCTCCGTTCGGGTCCCTAATTCTCCAGGGGTTTTGTCCCTCAGCTGCGTCAACTTCAGGAGGGCTCTCATGGCCTCTATCGCCGTCCCCTCGTCAGCGAACTCCCGAGTTAATAATTCTTCCAACCTTTCCCATGTCAAGTGGGGCTCACTGGCTAAGAGTCCTTTTATAAACTCAGACGCTTTCCCTCTGATGGCATCATACGCCAAACAAAGGGTTTCTTGGTCTGAGAGTCCATATATTACGCGGCTCTTATCCAGGACTGTCAGCCAATTCTTAAAATCCCTTATACTACCGTCAAACGCCGGGACCCTCGGTCCACCCAACAATCCTCTCAGGTCTGCTGGCAATCCCTGTTCAACCCCCTCTTCCTCTATGTCTACCCTATCTGGCTCATAGTCAGACATATTTAACACAGCAAAAGAAAAACAATCTGAGCAGCAACAATCGAAATTGGGCGATCAACCGAAAATAAAGTGTCCTACCTGACAGACGATTTCCTGTTCGTTCTTCTCAGGTTCCGGGTTGTCGTACTAGAGTATCTGGAACCGTATGGTTATAGCCAACCAAAGTCCTTTGGTTCCCACTCTAGTCTGTTTCAGGTTGAGTCCTTGAGACGCCGTGCGTTGTCCTGGTCGAAATTTTTCTACAACTCCTGTGGCGGCGGCTGATCCAGGGTCTTATCCTGCTGTCACGGCACCAATTGTGACATCCCACCGGTGTTGCTGCGCCAAATGTGACGTCTGCCTAGCCGCGTCCGTCGTGCTATCCTGTCCTGTGACGACCAACTGGCTTGGTATTGGTCGCGGCACCAAATGTGACGTTCTAACCTTTTGGTGATTCGGATGGGAATCTAGTTAGATTTGGTATCAGCCTTGTCGTTCCCAGCTCGCCTCCAATGTCTGGTTACCAAAGTAACTGTTTTGATTTCCAATCTAACCTACCCACATTGTGAATTGATCTTAGGCAGATGAAATCAATCAGTCGCCGGGCCGTAATGCAAGCCGAGTTCGATCAATGGTAACATCGCACAAGTATATGTAAAAGAAAAAAAAATAATAACTCGAAAAGTTCAAATGTGTTAAAAAAAAGGATAACAATATTTTATATCTGGTTGCTGAATACAGGACTGTGTCTTCTTCCCAACCCGCTATATGGATTCGTGACACTTTGTGTTTGTTAGGCGAGTCTTAACATCTTAAGTGGTTTGTTCTTTAAGAAACTGGTTCTTTGTGTATCGTCAGGCGATATTCGTAAAACTTGTTTTGGTGGTATGAGTCTAAGTCGTTCTTCAAAAATAAATTGTTCTTGGCTAGAAATTGAGTCGTGATTTGCGTGGAATCTTTCGGCCAGGTTTCTGCGGAGCGGGTGCAACTCCAACTGCGAACTTGAACTCGAACTGGTTTTCACTCGCTGCGACTCTGCTTATATGGACGCCGACCAAAACCGGGGTGGGATTGTTCCTTGATAATTCTAAACCCACAATCCACTTCTTTGTTTTCGGTCAGGAAAATTTTATTATTTTCCATTTTTGGAAGTCTTTCGGCTTCCCACCTTCTTCTGTTCTCATATTGGTATCTCACCATGCCCTCAGATGGTGTCAACGGGTTTCCCCTCTCTCTCACAGTGGCATCTCACACAGGCCTCCCCTCGTTCTTCACATGATTACCTCCGCCTAATGCCCATGCCACCATTCAGCCAATGGGCGCTCAGCAGCGTGGGTGTGGCCAGACTAGCCTCGGTTTAAAAAATCTTGCTCAAAGAAAAAAAATTCACATCCTTTTTTTTTTTTTTCTTTTTCTTTTTTTCTTTTTCTTTTTCTTTTCTTTCTCTTTTTTTCCTTCTGCCCGACCACAAACCCTTGGACTTTTATCTTAGACAAATGTCACTTGGACTTTATCACCCAGGGCCTTCGCCAAACAAGTGGGTGGTCAATTGGACGTATTTGCATTCTTGGTGCCAATTACTGATCCGATAAAATAGTTTCGCTATCATAGCCAGCCCTGATAATAACCAGATGCTCCTCTCAATGATATTCTGCATATAGACAAAGGCTTAATCTTTCCTTCATGGTGGTCAGCGGACATTTTTGTTTTTCTCGGACAGTATGTGCTTAATTAATTTTTATTTTTATCTCCTTAGAATTCTGCTGGAGGTCTCTTGTCCAACTTGAAAAAATCTTTTTTTATCATTGCCATGGGCAGATTGGATATATCTTACTCGCCGCCTCGTAACATAAATCAGATTAAATTCTGTGTTTTATCTTCTCGACAATGGAAATAAAAATCTTACCACTTCTCCTTGTCAGAAAAATAACACCGCTTAGTGTCCTTTTCGTGATGGCTTCTTATCACCTAAATTTAATTCTCACCTTTCTTTTTCTTCTTTCTTTCTAGTGTCGTAAATAGTGTCACACAAACATCACTGAACAAAAAATAACAGCTCCTCTCTGTTAGTACTTTTCTGCAACATTTTTAATTAAAAGTAATATTTGTTCCAATTGAGATTAAATTTTAATTTGAGTGCAATACTAGACTGGCAGCATGATCTCATCAATTTACATTTATGCTAAGCTAGATGTGGGCATAACTTCTATGCTGGCAGTTTTTCTCATACCTCTCATCTGTGGAACTTACTTCTGGCCCCATGCTTTTCAGCCAACTTTAATCTGCAAAAGTTTAAATGCAATGTTAATTGCTATTAACTGTCCTCCTGATTGCTCATTTCTCTTTCTGCTTATTACTAATGTTTCTGTTCCTAATTACTCCACACCCTGTAAACCCTTGCTTGTTAGAAGCTGTACTGCCTTGCTTGGGGTGATATCAATTTAAAAAAAAAAAAAAAAAAAAAAAATGTGCTAATTTTCCTCAAATAATATTTCAGAATTTTATTTTATTTTTGAAAGATTTTTTTAATAACAAGAATTAGTTTGCGTTGACAAGTATATCAATATGAATGAATTGATAAATAGAAAAAAAATTCCAGTCAGTTTAAATTTTTTAAGTGTTTTGCTTATTGTCAATATTAAATTGGCTTAGAATTAAAACTAAAATTAAAATTTCAAGAAAGATTTTAAATTTTTTTAAAATGCTTTTTAAACTTAAGCATTGGCATTTTCTTCTTTTTTAAAAAAAAAAAATTAAGAATATATCACTGAATTTATTATTAACCTAGTTTAAGCAATAGAATTTTAGTTAAATTCTTTAAAAAATAGTCCTACTTGTCCTATGTTTGTAAGTCATACTTTTTAAAATCTCAACTCTCTTATTTATGACTCCAAAATATATTGAACTTTTCAAACCATATTTTGAATCGGGACAATTATCTGTCATGAGTAAACAGTTTCTTTTTTGCCTTTTTGCTCAAGGAAATTAGTTATCTGTTGAAATTGTCACATAAAGGAAAGAAAATAGAATAAGAATATTATTTAAAAATATATTTCAATTAAACAGTAGTATAATGACTGTTTGTTTTTTGGCGTTTTTTGTTTTGTTGTTGTTTTGTTTTGTTGTTTTTTTCAGAAAATGGTTATAGCTAATGCTTTATATGTGTAACTCAATGCTCAAAAAATAATGTGTGAATTTTCTGCTATTCGCATGTAGCCTCCTGGATCTACAAGTGATCGACAATGTGATGTAAAACCAAGCCCTCCTGGACGAGAACCTTATACAATGTTAAATCCTGGACCTTACACAATTAGATTTGAAGAAACAGAATACCATAAAAGTAGGTATATTCATCTCTTCACTATTTTCTTATTGGTTTGTTTCAAAGTCCCACAACATTTTAACTTGTATAGAAATTTACATGAAATATATCCACTTTATTTCAATTCGATTTGTATTAGAAAGTCATAAAGGTAAAGTATTATAAGATTTATTCTCCCAATTTATATTTTCCCCATTATGGGCATTATTATATTCATCATATAATAACACCATATTTCACAGACAGAGCAGGATGGCGGAAATGTAAAGGATTGACAAACATTCTTTGTTCTCAGAGAGACTTTTATACCACTAAGACATACACAAAACTATATATACATATATACACATGTCCTATGCGGAGAATAATATATATATATATATATATATAAACAACAAAGCAAATTGTAAGGAGAAACAAAACGGAAGGGTTTTGCATATAATATGGAGATACTCCTGTGTTTGGAGGAGCTATGTTTAAGACATCAGATTCAAATGGACCATATTCATCTACTATGTCCCAGATGTGGACATATTCCATGAATGGGAAAAAGCAAATTGAGGACTGCGAGACAGTTTCTTTCTATATCTGGGAAAGATATATTCTCAAAGCGAAACGGTGCCATCTGCTTGTAAACTGCTTCAGATTTAACCTAAGGCCCTTGGCCCAGTCTAAAAAAAAAAAAAAACAACTGCTCGACCAACTGTATCCCCACAGTATATTGCTCAATAATGACAGGCCTTTATAAAGGTTTTTGATTGCATCTCTTGTTTTTTCTAATTCCCTTTTCCTCTTTGTAGGAAAAAAAATCAAACAATCATTATTCTAAAGAATAGGGCTCATAGCAGAATTAGACTAGAAATGGGGCAAAGTAAATCGACTTTGTTCCAGACACTGGAACATGACCAGAATGCTATCAAAGCAAGCAATAGATGTACGAGAAGATCTGAACCTATGTTCAATAGATGACACACAAGCACTTGATAAAATAGGGATATGTAGAAATTCTTGATGTCAACCATTACCACGCTGGAGGCAAAAATTGTTACCGTAGAATTCTCTCCTTTTGCAGCTCTAGGTGCATTCTGTTGCCTTGAGACAGTTGTTATAAACAAACACTTATCAAGTGTTATTTCTGGTATTTTAAACTGAAAATTGCCTACTACTGTTTTGGAACAAGGTTAAACTTCCATTTTCCAATGCCATTTTGAATTCTTCTAGACTCTACACAAGGTGTAACTCCAATCATTAAACCCATGTAAAATTTTTTTTTTTTTTTTTGTAAAACATAGCTGCATCCAACAAAGCCTTTATTCAGGAGTTTTTCTTTGATTCAAACTCAGATGATGATTTCGAAGGCTTTACTCGTGGATATTGATGGCGAAGTGGTCAAAGATCCACGCTAGTAACGTGGAGGAAAGCAATGATGACCACTAGTGGCTACTATCATCAATGGCTGACTAATTTTATGGAAGCTACTGGCAACCATCAATGTACCTGATAGCCTTTCTGAAGGTGAATTATTTTGTCTATTTCTAAACAACAAAATAATAATTTTATTTATCAATGAGACAAATGCTAGTGTCTTCTTGTATGTAAATACAAGGAAGAACATCACCTTTTTTATGAAATGAAAGCCTTCTTAGCCATTTTGCTTCTTTACAACCCAGAGCTTCACAAGGAGTAAAAAAAAGTTAATGTTTTTGTTTTTTTGTTTCAACATCAAAACATGGATGCAAAACACAATGCATTCCATCAAAATATTACTCATCCGTTCTTTTATTAGTATACAAAAAATAAAATCTATACACACAATACAAAGAAAGTTATAACAATTTTAAAAGAGTAAATGTTCATGTTTTTACACCCTCAAAGAAAAATGCAGTGACAGGGGGAACAATTCTAGAAAGAAATTAGTGTGGTAAAGGTTAAGAAAGCTTGATCTACATGGAAAAAAACATTCAAATAATCCATAACCTGTTCAGGGAACAAACAGCTTATATCAATGGTTCCCAAATGGTACAGCACGCCTCATAGATTCAGCAGAAAAGAATAGCAGGTGAGGTGGAATGATTGAAAAACAATCAAAAACAGTTTCAAATAATTCATATGCCAAAAATAAATATGATTTCAAAATCTTAAAAATTATTATGGATTACTTGCAATTGCATGTGGCCCAGTCTAAATAGTTATAAATAATTATTTATCAATTTTATCATTGTGATATTTTTGCATTGTATCAAATATTATAGTAACTATGGTCAGCAAATTGGAGGAGAGAATTATCAATGATAATGTTCTGACTTGCATTAATATTTAAGCTTACCTTTTAAAAATTCAATGATAATTATTCTGACACCATTTAATTTAAAGGCAATTTTATGTCGGTAGGTCCTTACTTTCTGTACAAACAATTATTTTTATTTCATGGCTGACTTTTGCTGGATTTTGCAATTAATTTCAATTATTCTCAAATTTATTTCCAACTTGTAAAAATTGGAAGTGCATAGCAGGTGAGGTGGAATGATTGAAAGACAATCAAAGATTTAGAAACAGTTTCAAATAATTCATATGCCAATAATAAATATGATTTCAAAATTTAAAATATTATGGATTACTTGTAATTGCATGCATGAGTTCGAGTATATGTAGTTATAAATAAAATATTGACCAATTTTTATCAATGTGATATTTTTGCATTATATCAAGTATTAAGAATATAGTAACTAAAGTTCACAAATTTGAGGAGAGAGTTATCAGTGATAAATCCACGGTTATCTCCCTTTAACTCTGTTTTTTTTGTGGGAGGTTAATGTACTTTTCGTCACATAAAATTTGATGAGGTATGAGCAAATTTTAATTCCGAAAATGTGTCCCAAAGTAAAAAAAAAAAGTTTGGGAACCATTGGCTTATGTGCAAATAGAAAAAGAGTTAAGTGAATAGACAAAATTAGAAAGTGAGCTTACAGCAAGAATGCATTTTCTCACTATATTTATTTAACCTACACAATGAGAAAATCTGTAGAGAATTAGAACTATCAGGAATTATTATTGGCAGTCATAATCTTAATAAGGTTATCTTTTTTTAAATTAGTCATTATGATCTTAACGATTTTATGCATTGTTAATTTATTCCATCTTTTTTTTTCTCATTTACATTAATTAATCACAAATTTTCAATGTTTATTATATAAATATTCTGACATCGGTTTCAGTATAGACTCATTTCCTTGTTTCATTGCAGACTCACCATTCCGTATTTCCTTACACCAATATGGAAACAATAGCACCTACTGTATTCTACTCGATCAAATTCCCCACAACAATGAAGCATCCACCATAGGAACTTATTGCAAAGTGAGTACTTACAATTTTCTTCAAGATATTTTGTAACCTATCTTTGAATATACATGTGCCACCTTTAGACAAATTCTTTATAAATATAATGTAGCTTAAATAAACACATTGACTGCCAACCATGAGATAACTTGTAGTCAGTGTCATAATAAAAAATGCCAACCACAAGTTATCACATACCAAGAACGAGTTCATTCGCAGTGATACACAATGGAATTTAAAAGGTTGCATGTTGTGTTGGATTGTAGATGTGTGTATGTTCACATATGCTAAGCAATTAAGAAGCATACAAAAACTTGAGATTCTACCACAGACTGTTCTCCCTTTTTTATATAAACTGTAGATAAACAAAGTTCACAATGTCTCTTGGTACATCCATTTTCTTTTTGGTCCAGAAGTTAGTGTGAGTAAGGATAAGCTTCATTATTCATTATGCTCAAATTGGCCTTGCATGGAGTTCCAACAAGCAAAGAATAATTTGTTTTACTTCATTGGTGGATTGTTGGTATGGTTGTAATGGTCGAGCTCAAGACAGCCTTGTGCTTAGTTGGAACGACCAAGGAAAAAGTTGATTTACCTCATAGATGAAGCAAACACCATGTGTTGGAAAGTGGAAAAGGAGAATTTCAGTCATCAGTGGAGCATGGGTAAATGAACGTGCTCCAGAGGAGCCATCCATTTTTTCACATGCTGCTACATCTGGGAGTAAGAAGGAGAGAGAGTGAGGAAGGAAATGTTTGCCTTTTTATAGACTTAAGCAGCACCAGCTAATGGGCATTTGGCAAAAACAAGTGGGGTAATCATATTTCCAGTTCCTTTGCTACCAGCATCATGGAAAAAAGTATTTCTTTTTCTTTTTTATTATTCATTATTATTAATTTATTTTAATGATTTTATTTCATTTTCCCAAACATTTATCTTATGAAAACAATGTTAAAACTTCAGTTGAAGCTATGAATCAACTCAGAACATATTTTTATTGCCAACATTGGCTATAGTAAAATTGGTGCTTTCATAATTAACCCCTGGAGGTCAACGTGTTAACAAGCAAAGAAACTAAAAAAAAAAATAGATAATCCATATTTGATGAAAACAAAAGTGAAGCTAATTCTGTAACCATTTTAATGTTTGACATTATTCTCAACATATGATGAGTGGAAGTAATTTTTGTTAGTTTATCATAGGTACCTCCTCTTGCTCGATGAAAAAAAAACAGCATAGTATGATGAAAAAAGGCTCAAAACTTAATAAAAACAACAAAGTTTTCTCTGATCATTTATTTTTCTGTATAAATATATTAACCCTTTTTATATTTTTTGTTGTGTGACAACTAATTGATATTTCTTCTTTGTAGACTGATGGTGGGATCATTGGAGAGTGCCGTGGAAGTACCTATTATATAACTGTCAAAATCCCTGACATTGATTGCAACAATTGCTACCTTCAGGTTACTTTTGTCAATACAGACACAGCTACAGGTAGGTATGAATTAATTTGTTCATTGTTAGTATGCAGATAAAGGCAAATATTACCTCCAATTTCTCCATTTCTATAGAAACAGTCAAAGGAAGGCAACTCATGATTGATGTCTATTCCCAAAGATAAGTAGTTTGTGTTATACAATTATCAATTATTTCAAGAATATTACATTGTATTCAGCAAGGTTCTTTTCTGATCCATTATATAAGTAGATTTTAATGTCACTCCAGGAGATATTACATGTTTCAGAAACAAAGGGTAATTGGTTAGAATTACAAAGAACATAAAGGTGTGGCAAGCAATGCACCCATTCTAACTTCAAAATTTACATCCTCCATCTGTAGTGTTATTTTTCCGTTCCATTGCCAGTTTTAAAATTCTATATCATCAACTCTAAATTCATGCAATAAGCCTTGTCTACAAATAAACTGTAGAATTTCTACATGCTTTATTCTGAATTCTGTTGTCAACAACCAAAATATCAATACTGCTTTATATTTTATGTATGCTACTGAAATAAATGTACATTTTAATTTTAGTAGGAAATGTATTCTAATTTCTTTTCCAATGACAGAAATGTTTTCTTTCTTTTTTTCTGTAGGAGATACTTGCAGTCTAGATGATGATCTGTGTACAGCCTACTGCAGTGTAGCCAATGTGCGAATAAAGTAAGTCTCGAGTTAATTTTTCTTTCTTTCAAAAATATTACATTGCAGAAACAACTAGTTATTGAATATTATTGACATTTCACAGATATAACAGTGATTATGTCAGACAATATAATGCTTTGTTCTACAGAGCACAAACTCTAATCTTGGAAGTAATCTATTGTTGATAAAGACGTGCAAATATCCCCAATATTTAATGAATCAACCCGTATGTTTTAATTTTGCTTCAGAGATAATTAGCTATTCCATATTCTTCCAGACTTAATTGGTTATTCCCCATTCTTCCAGACTTAATTGGTTATTCCCTATTCTTCCAGACTTAATTGGTTATTCCCTATTCTTCCAGACTTAATTGGTTATTCCATATTCTTCCAGACTTAACTGGTTGCCCGCTTCTCTACCAAACTGAAATTGTTCCCCAAGGCTCTTTGAAACTGAAACAATAATAGGAAAGTCTTGAATCAAAACCTGTTTCTTTTGGGGTTTTTTTTAATTCCTGTAAGCATTGGATAAGTTCACTATACATAGAAAGAGAAATATAATATCAGAATTTAAAACTGAACTAAAATTTCTGACTCCATTTTACAAAATGTTTATTGTTCAAGACTCAACTACATTAACTCAAGAGTATGACTTTACTACCATTCTTTGCAATTTATAAGTGCATAGTAACTGTAGAACCCTGGAACCAGAGCAACTAAGTACACAAAACATCCTTTACAAATAGTAAATACTTGAACAGTAAAATGCTTTTTAATCATATATGGGGGAATTAAAAACAAAAAACAAATTATGAGGAGAAAATATCTATAATCACCTTCCCAGACCAACACAAATTACTAAACTATGAGAACTTACCTCAAAATGCAAGCACAAAAACAAATTCTTACTATATTACTTAAAAATTAAAAACTAAAAAGAATAAATTACAAAATAACAACATAAAAATGCAAATATATGCACTTATATAACGTAGATAATCTAACATATTTTAGACAAAGTAAATAAGATAACCAAAAAATGAACAAAATAAAATGTATAAAATAAACAAAAGGTCTAAATAAATAAACAAATTAACAGACTATGACTGCACACATAAACACCAATAAATGTAGTAGTAGTAGTAATAATAATAATAATAAACAAATAATTAGTAAAAAGTTAGCAAACAACATTATAAAATGGCTATAAATAACCACATTCAGATCTACAATTATTCCTATTCAATAGCTCCTAGATTAATTTGAAACATAACTGTTAGGATAATACAATAGACCTTACTACCCATAATACACTATTGACCAGCATATATTACTAGTCCAACTAAAACAGCACACACGTCCTGAGGACTGCATTCAAGCATGATATAGACTGTTACCATTCTGTGTTAACTTCACTGCCCAAGTTTGTATGTGTATGTATGCATATATATTACTTTCTTTATATTCATGTAATATTTACTATTACTGCGTGCATACGTGCGCACACACACACACACAGAGTTCCCTGATGCAGCATCAATATTAGTGGAAATGGAAAAATTTTAAACATGTAGTTGTTAGATATAAAGACTTTTCAAATATGCTTAGTGTAAATTTGCTGTATGACAACATTGAGTAATTATATTTATTAGTATTATGTCCAAGTTACATATAAAGTAGTAATCAGTGACAGAATTTTTGTCTGTAGAAACTTGTGTGCCAATCAAAATTCACAAATCTATGAAAATGGTGAAACCTTGCAATCCCTCAAAGCTATGCAGAATAAGGCCTAGAACGAGAATATTCTGCACTTATTAAATAATGCACACTTTATAAGATAACATTTTATTTATTTAAAAATTAAATAATAAATTTCACATAGTCAATCAGTCCATAGAAACACTTATGGGAATGAAATAATTCAAACAAACACCAACTTCTATTTTACCAAGAAAATACATTTGGTATATATTTCATTAACCCATTAACTGTTGACCACAGGACTCAGAATGAGAAATTGGCAGGGTTTGTATTTGAATTCCAGACTGGTTTATTACATTCACTTACATGCAAATACTCCTGGTAAAATTATGAATCCATCTCCCCCCCAACAATTATGAGTTAAATAATAGAATTTATGTCTGGAAAAAGCATTGTTATTCTTACAAAATTGTTGCAATATTCACTCCCAAAAATAGAAAAATAATTACAATAAAAAATATATATTTTGGCTTTAAGTAACCCCCAAAAAGTTGATAAATCATAAAAAAAAATCAAATCAGGCAGGCAGGTTGAATGCAGGAATTTCTGTCAGTGCAATATTAGTAAAAATTTAGCTCTGTCCATGAGTTTGGGACATCAAAACACCCTTTCTTTCTCTAACCAATCAGTGTCCAAAAATTATTTAGTCCAAGAGGGTAATTTCTCCCTCAAAATAGCAAAGCAACTTATTATTGTTAAGTAATATCCTAGTGAAATTTATCATTCACACTGAGATTTATCTGATAGTAAAGAAGAATTTACTAATAAAGTCAAAACTGATGATTTATCAGATAACAGACAAAAAAGTACTGTAAGTACTTGATGGAATTATTTTTTTTTTTTTTGCTTTTTAACAAAACCAATTTTGATAATGCTTTAGACAGTTTTGAATCTATTCAAAGTATTGAAATAATTTTTAAACTCATCAACCACCCAAAATTGGGTTCTTCTAAACCAGATTTTTTGCTCATAAGTCAGAATGTCATCCCCTGACCTTTCCAATATTGTCTGATTCAAAATATCCATATATTATTGAAAATCTTCATTATTTTCCGTATTAGTACATAGACATGAATTATTTTTATAGAGGACTTTTATAAATTTAATAGCAATAGAAAATGTTGATGGATTTTAATACTTGAATGCATGTACAGTAATTTGTTTTAATTCATAACTAATTATTAAATAAATAAACTGAAGCAAACTTCAATAAATAAAATGTTCAACAGAATGCCAGGGTCGATTGGAATTCAGATGAAGAGATGGACATGCTACAGAAGGTGCTTCTTGAAATTATAACAGTCAGTGACAGTCGTTATAGTTTCATAACTGGATTCTGCATGTCTCCTTCCATATGTGCCAAAAGAGGAAGGTCATGAAATCAAGTGTGTGGATCACTTCCTGGCAAGTGGAGATCCACCTTAAACAAATTCATGCCATCGGTACTTTCTTCTACTCTGATTTTCTTTCACCTCCAACCAACGCTTCCAAAGCCAAACAGCAATAGGAAATGTATGCCGGAAGTGGGTTTTGGTGAAACTGGAAACTTCTAATCCTGAACTTGCACATTGTCGGCAAATTTTGTTAGCAACATCATCATAAAGAAAATGATCAGAAAAGAAAAAATTTAAATTCTTGGATGCAAGATAAAGCCGACAACAATTAAAGACCATATTCAAGAAAGAAAAATTAAAAGAAGAAAAAGATTTAAGCACTTTTTTTACTAATTGCTCTTTAAATTAAAGTTATCACAGCATTAAGAAAATGGCAACTGATCTTCTTTTGCCACAATTAATGACTTAATTAAATTGATTTACCATTTCATTTTATTTTATATTATTTATCTTAAAATTCTTTTTATCCTGGAAATAATATCAGTGATAATAATTATGTTGCACATATATTCATTAATCTAAATGGTAAAGTCTTTATTATAGACATGTTTTCAAATGCCTGTACTTATTTAATTTTCTAGAGCAACTGAACCTGGCATCAGGAACCTGTCCAGCTGTGAGCGGTATGCTAATAATCTGTATGGCAAATGGCCATATGCACCTGTTGAAACTTACCAGGTAAGAACAAAAGAAGAGCAAAAAGTCTATAGCCTCAAATTTCGAGGCATTTCTCATCAATTAAATGTCGTGTATTTTTGTTAGATGATTTTAAAATTTTTACTCAGTTCATAGCAAATTTGTTTTCTGTTTATGAATATTTAATTGTAATAAAATCTATAATTTTTTAATATTAATTTTAATAATAGAAAAATAGTGCAACATATTTATTTACTTTTTATTTTACCTATAATAACAGAAATTGAAATAGTCTTCATTTTTGCATCTAAAATATTGAAAATTTCATATCTTGGCTTTTTTGCAATTTGAACTTAATTTGCTTTGGTTTAAATACAGCTGCTAAAAAAAATGACAATAACCTAGTGGATTAAAGCATTGGTTCATGGATTTGGTGGAATAGTAAGTGTGAGTTCAATCCTTGGGCTTGGTAGTAGGGACTCAGAATCAATAGAAACTGGGTAAGCAATAATTGTGCATTACTAAAAAAAAACAAAAAAACTCTTGATTTCCCACTTTAGTATGTTGACCCATGATATCAGAAGAGGATGTTGATGGTATAGAAGTAGAGAGTGAACCTTTCCTGTCAGTGATTCATATTTTTTTTTACCGTTATACACTCTGGTAAAGTGTCCATTGACATGAAAGTGCGTATTGAACAAAAGTGCATCAATGTATTTCTCTATTCTGAAAAATTACACGTATGAAGATTTATTACGAATCATTTAATTAGACGGAATAACAAATGTGAGTAGTGGCAACAGCAAAGTCACATTGGAGGAGTAATCAACCCACGAAAGGTAGATTGTCGCATGGATGTGTAAAACGAACAATGCCTCTTGTATGCTTATAACATAAAAACCTTCTACATTAGAAAGAAATATAAAATATTTAAAATTTTACACATGGAATAAATGATTCATATATGTACATTGGTCCATTAAATCAGTAGGTTACGCAGGTTAGGACTTTTGTGATATGTATACATATATTGTTAATATTATATGTCCATATCCTATTCTCATTTAGAATATCTCTCCCCTGTTAATAATAGATGCACATTTGTTTTTATTTCTTTGAGCTCTGAAGAGAGAGGAACAAAAACCGTTCAGCTGTTAACTTTCTTCGTCAAATTAACATGCATGGTAATTATGTTTTTTCTCCTCTCACTGATACAGGAGAGACACCTCAGTGCCTTTCATCTTCACCATCTGAGACGCATTCTGGGCATAAGGCTGTAGTTCTCACCTGTGTCCAGTTAACCAGCCTATCCGTCCTTCTCCAAAAGCCCTGTCTCCGCTAGCTGGGATATGTACATCATATGGCAGATGGGGTATTCTGTACGAGTAACTGGCCACCAGCAAGAGAACACAAGGGCAACCTCATCTTCACTATCCCTAGACATGATCAGTATAACAAGAATCTACTTCAGTATGCCTGTTAAATAAATCATTTGTACATGAATCCAAAAGAGTCACAAGGGAATAAAAATATTCTTTAGTGGAGTTAGTCTTTGGGTAGTTGGTTTGCAGAAAAATTTGCGGTTTAGAAAAGATTTTGAAGACTGACCATCCAAGCTGTTGTTGGAGATGATTCATTTGAAGTCATCAAAATCTGTTTCTTTCAGTACATACTGGGGAGGCAGGGAGGAAAAAATGCTATGTAGCAACATCTTCTCTTCAGCTTAAAGACAGTTGAATCTCTGCTGCTGAAAGTCAAAATCTTTGGGTTTTTATAAGAAATTTTTCTTGAAAGTAGGCTCTAGAAAATTAAATAAAGGGTTCAGTTCCAAATTCCCTGAAGTTTACTTGGGGTGATAGGCACCTGGAGGAGGCTGGAGAGAACAACAGCCAAAAGATAGTGATAACAAAAAAAATGAAGCCATGTCTGAATGCAATTAAAAATATGATGGTTTGGCATGTTAGTAAAAATTAATTCCTGAGAAGCCAAGGAGAATGAACATTAGATGGAAACTTACTGTAAAACAGTTGTTTAGGATCATCAGCTAAAATGCTGTGGATGATATACTCGTGGGAAAATGGTCCGAAATCAAAGAGATCTATGGTGCCATGTCATGTGTATTTGAACCATTATATTAAGTTTGAAATGTCCATTATTTTCTGTAATGGCTCAAAGTACAGGGACTAGTTCCTTTCTTCAAGACAGCATGCAAGGTGAGTTTGTTTTTGAAGTTACCTTCTTCTATCCTTTGCTTAGAGGCAGGACATACAAGACAGCAGTTGGTTTGAATTCAGAGTTTCCTTCTCCTAGACTGGTTGCTACCCAAGGCTATAGGACCCAGTCTGTCCTGCTATTTAACTCATAGCTCGGAAGAGATGAGATGGATTCATACTTTTCCTAAGGGTATTAGCACATAAGTGAATGTAATGAATTTGACTGGAATTTGAACTCTGCTCTCCAATTCCTCAATTTGAGCCACTATACATTACTCCACCATGCCTTTATTTAGGATAGGTGTATTTAACAGAGCTCAAATCTCACAGATTTGGTCTTATTTGGTTTTACTACCATAAGCAACATGTTAAATTTTTCATTATTCTTTTCAGAGTATTTATTTTTTACTTTTGTATTTCAGGTAAATGTTGAAGATCTGGATCCTATCACTATTGTCCATGATGTTACTCAACAAACATTTCATTTCCAATCAGCAGCATTATCTAAAGGGTAAGAGCATTTGCTTTCATACTTTGCAGAAATTTATATATTAATAAAATAATTCCTTTTATAATATAAATTCCTACATTCAGTCTATTAGATCAAAGTCACCTTTGAGCAACAAAGTCCTCTTGTTAACATCCTATTAGCTTACCACTGGTATATAACCATTCAAAAACTTGAATATCAGATTCAAAGCTACTTAAAAGTAAAAATAATTTAAACAGAAATCAGGACAACATAAAATGACTTTAGTAATTAAAATCTTCAATGTTGCTTTGTAAATATGAGGATGTTTAGCACTATGAATTATCTGTCAACCAATCAATGCAGAATTAAAGTTGAATGGTAGGAAACTGCAAGAGTGTATCATTTATAGTACATTTCAGAACTGGGAAAACTTACAAGAGGGAATTTGGGCTCCTCTTGGCCTTTTACTTGGGAACCAAACACAATCTTCCACCATCAACAGCAGGTTTTTAACCAGGAACTCTAACATTTTTTTTTTTTTTTAGATTGTTACAGGTGATGAAAAATGGGTTTTGTATGTCAACAGAAAAAAAAAACAAAAAAACTGGTCATCACAAAATTAGAAACCAGCAGAAATCTTTACTTTATGCCTAGTAGAGCATGAAAGGTGTTGTCTATTATGAGCTAATGGAACAGGCAGATATTACTTTTAGGATGTTCTGAAAGTAATTACATATGTCCCCGCTCTCAATTATGAGTTAAACCAGCACTTCCTAAACTTTTTATGTTTTCCAGCATTAAAGATATTTGATTTTAATAAGGGTTAAAGCTGAAAAAGTCATTTCACATTGGTATGTGCTGTGACAAAAGAACGTGTAATGCCATTTCAGAAATTGTGGGAAATTCAGCTTTAGCTCTGATCCAGAATTCACTCAAAGATCTTCTTTGTAAATTCAAGTTTCAAGTTTGAGTCACTCTATTCTTCAGCAAATTCAAGTGTTTGAATTTAATTTTCATGACCCCAGTATTTCACTTCATGACCCCATTTGAGGTCACAATCCATAGTTTAAGTGCTGAGTTAAACAACCAATAAAAAAAACATGGTTGAATACTAAGAAACTTCATCAAAAATTAGTTTATCATCCCTTCTATTCAACAGGGTATCATAAATGATAGATCGTATCAGATATTAATTGGTAAACTTGCAAGGAAAGAATGTGGATTCCTCATTAACATTTTACCTAAAAATTAGAAACCAATGTCAATGCCAAAATCGAGAGTCAATCCAAAAAAGTCCTTGCTTTGTGTCTGGTGGGATACTAAAGATGTTGTCTATTACAAGCCAGAAAACAAAAGGATGATCACTGCAGATGTTTATCATTATTGATAATGTCTTGCTTTGGTAAAAAAAAGGTGTTCTCCAGCATGACAATGCAAGGACAGATTCTGCAAAACAAACCCAAGAAAAAAAACTGACTTCATTAGGATGGCAGGTTCTTCCACAACCACAACAGATTTAACGGACATTTTTTTCAATCACTAGAACATCTCATAAGTGGCAGAATTTTCAAACTTTGTTATCAGATAAAACTCCACATTTTTTAAAATATATGAAATTGAAAATTTCCCTTCTCGTTAAGTTGCAATCATTGAAAAGGAAAGGGATTAATTATATTTTTGATAAATGATATTTAAATAAATTTACCTTACTTTAGTTTTTTATATCCTCTCAAAACAAATTGTAATTACTGTTTGAATACCCCAATAGTAATAATGATTTCTTCAATGAAAAGATTTAAGTAAATTATTTTAATTGCTTAAAATTTACCTGTTTTTAATACACTAGTTATTTCCAATTACACTTATTGATACTAAGGGATGCTTGTTAATAAGTACTACTTTTTATTTTATTAATATTGCTTTCTGATTCGTTCACAGGTGTGACTCCTTTGACAATCCCATTTCTTTATGTTTAGGAATGATGACCTTTTAGCCTCTTTTATTTATTTATTTATTTTTTTTTGTTTCTTTTTATTTCTTTATGGCAAACCAAAATGATTGCATACTTTTTTTTTTTTTTAAATAGTAAAATTTTAATTTTTTTATCACTACAGAATAACAATGTATGATAACATTTGCACATCGATAATTTTCATTTAGGCCAACTTTGGTTTTTATAAAGAAATTGTCAGAAGTATTTGGATACACAATAGAATTTCTCATTTTATATGATTAGATTTTTAATTATTTGTTTTTTTTTTTGTTTTTTTACTCTTTCTTGCAGAATGATAGAAGCATTAGGCATCTGTAATGAAGTGAACAATACCTCAAATCAACATTCCATGGTTTTTCAAGTTCCTGTTACCCAGTCAAATAATTCGGAATTGATTGCAACTTATAATTGGGGAACAAATATCACACAATCAGATTTGGATTTGCTTAAGGTACATAATATATCCATTTATACCTCTAGTACATCTCTGGTGGGTATTGTAACAATAAAAAGATTCACCTGGTTGGGTTTTGCCACATGGTGGAGTTACCACTTTGGTAGCCAACCATGTGTTGTCCTGGTCCACTGACATGGAAGGGATAGTACTCGTACAAGTTGGATTGATTTGATTGCCCTTCACCAACTGGAGAACTCCTGACTGTCTACCCACACATAGTTTGGCAAGCAGATTGATGCAACTGCTGTCATGCTAAACAGCTTCATATGTGGGGGTTGGAGGAGGCAGATGGGCCAGTGCAGCTAAGCCACCCAAGCAAGTTGTAAGGATGCAACTGTCTCATTGCAAGAGTACTACCATTTTACCTCACCCATTACACCTTAAAGTCATCATAGTAGAGTCATCGACCATTTGGACCTGCCATCTGCAGACTGGAGGTGACCTTGCAGCAGATCACACAGCTACTGGAAGAATGTCATCTGACACTGGAGGATGTTCCAACACTCTAACAAGAGAGCTGGAGGGACAAGATTACTCTTCTAGGCTCAACACCTTCATAGCATGAGATGTAGTAGTAGTAGTAGTAGTAGTAATAGGGAGACACAGTGGTAGTAATGGATAGCGGCTTGGATTGAGGAATCAAAGAGCCAAGTTCAAATTCCAGTCGACCATTACTTACCTGTTAAAAGGTATGTATCCTCTTCTTCCCTCAGCTATGGGTAAATAGCAGGATAGACTGGGTTCTCTAGCCTTGGATGGCAACTGGTCTACCACAGAAAGAAATGGCAACTTACTGCAGGGTAAAAATCTGCCTTGTCAGTCATGTATCGAAAGATACCTGATTGCCTAATCCTGTATCATGTATGGCACATAACTGACTGAGTAGTAGTAGTTGCAGTAATACTGTCACAAGTTACCTTACTACTTTCTGATCTCAAAATGATTCAGTAAATTTAGGCATGTTTTCAATGATATTAAAATGTTCTTATTATAACCAGTATTTAGCCATCAACAGGTCTATGTTGTTGTTGACATAGCCAGAGTATTGTAAAATCTTGGGCAAAATTGTATAAAGTTGAGTAGAAAAGAACTAAAAAAAAAATATTTTTTACAAGGAATATTATGCTTTGTTTTCATTACTGCTTTATATCCAAATCCAGGACCTTCTCACTCTTGTTGGAGAGACCCCTCCCTAATTGACCATGTCTTCAGGAGTGTAACCATAGTAAGCATGCTTGGCCAATTGTGGTTTCGTGAGGCTATTTAACCCAGAGTTAGAAGTTTTGAATTCAAAGTGATCCTTCTCTTAGATCAATTGCCACCCAAGGCTATAGGACCCAGTCTGTCCTGCTATATACCCATAGCTATGAGAAAGAGATGGATTCATACCTTTGCCAACGATATTTCCACTTAAGTGAATATAACAAACTCGACTGAAATTCAGACTCATCTCTCTGATTGCTCAATCCGAGCCACACTACCTTACTCTGTGTCTCTGCTCAAGTATATGTAAATTTTGTAAATGGTTAAATCAGTATTTTAAATTCTAATTTTTTTTTTTTTGTCAGTATAAAAATTATTACTCACTTTTGCAAGATGATAAATGCCAGTGTCAGTGTGGCACACCTTTTTCAATTAAAGGGACACAACTCTCAATAGTTTATCATTGTTAAAATTTTAAAAGGTAAGTTTAAATATTAATGGAATATTTAAATGCAGTGATCAATTTTGAGTTCTTTTTTAGTTTATTGTTGCCTATTGCATATATTCCTCCCTACCGATTGTGATGAAAACTGTTCTCTGCAGCAGCCAGTTTAAATGTCACCCAACAGTGCAGCTTTTAAGCTAGTTTTAAATACATTCATATCACATGAGCCCGTATTTCTGAAAACTAAAGTTAGCTTCAGAAATTTTAATTAATAAAAAAAAAATAGAGAAATTAATTTTTAAAAATTAATTACCCATTGAATATGTGTTTGAGTGTATGTCCACTGATAAACACTGAAAATTAAATATAAAGTGGTTGTCTGCACAAATATTACATAAAACTGTGATATTACTAGATGTGTCTTATATCTTGCCCAACTTATCAGTTCTTGCTTAATAAAAACAAACTAAATTGCATAGTCAGTTTTAAAAAATTAAATTTTAAAAAATGACTCTTTTGGATTTTACTTCCAATCTGGTTTTTTTGTTATTTTTCTTTTTGTTGATTCTCTTTTAATTAAATTCCCTAGTCATTCAAATAAAGCCATTTTATGTCGTGAAAGGGAAAACAATCATAGCATTTTTTTTTTTAATCATTTCACCCCCAAGCAAGATTAAGATGCAAAGGGTTTACTAGAAGTGAAACAGCACGGGAAGACTTTAAGGAGGAGAAAGAACAGTAAAGGGAAATAACCAATGTTGTCATGTTTTGAAATAGTATCTTTTGAAAATAAACAAATCTAAATTGTTTTTTATTTTTTTGTTTTTTTTTCACAAAATTTAATAAGTGACAATTCATTTTGTTTCATGGATGTATTTGTTGTTCTTTTTGTTAAAAGAAAAAATTGAACAACATTAAAAATGGATGAGACACTTTTTATGCATAACAAAATAGATTTGAATGAAAAAGTTGAAATTTCTACACTTTATTCAATTTTTTTTTTCAGATGCTAAATAAAATAATAACTAAAGACAAAAGATTCCATTTAACAAGCCAATAAACTTTTTTCAAATATTTTATTAAAATTTCCCAATAAAAATAAAATTTGATTTAAAATGAAATCTCTTATTTAATTTTTAGAGTGGTCAACTCCATCTTCATTTAGTGACAGTGGATCAAAAAGAACTTTATCCTGTGATAAATCTTACAAAGTTGGTAAGTATCTTTATCTATAAAAGGCTGTGTGTGTGTGTGTGTGTGTAATAAATGCATGGTCGCAATTTTCGATGAATTTGCACCAAAATTTACATGCACATGCTCCAAGTTAGTGGGAAGGCCAAGACCGACTTTGCATTTCCCAACTCCCATTGATAGTGGAAATAATCGATTTTTTCATGCTTCTACAGCAGTTTTCATGTAGTTTGGGGCCATTTTCTACTGGCCAGTGTGAGAGCCAACAGCTGACTGACACGAATGTTAACTAGCTAGCATGCTAGTTAACATTCGTGTCAGTCAGCTGTTGGTTCTCACACTGGCTCATCCAAAAAAAATCGATAGCTGCATTCATCACAAGTGGGAAAAATTTAAATCTGCATGGCACTTTACTCCAATTGGCTCATTCGCTTACTTAAACTCAATGTTGATTCTGATTCTGCAGAACTGGGTTGGGTGTGAAAAAGTATTTGTTGTTAACATTCTTTTTTTCATTCGGTTTTTCCAGTTACGAGTCCTTTTTTTTAAAGCTGACCGTTTTGTGTTCATTTTGTTTAGTTCTTTTTTTGTAACAGATTTAATGTTTAGTATAGAGCTTAGAAAAAATTTGCAGTGTGAGATAGGCAAGAAGTAAGGCATGTAGCAACATCAGCACGGCAAAGGGCACTCCTTTAAAGGCAAGGAAGGGCAAAAATATTTTAAATCAAGTGATAGTGATTGCTGTATGAGTCGTACAATTTTTGAATCAAGCACGGGCAACACCGGGCCATGCTGCTGGTCTACTATATTTTTAAACATATCAAATGATTGCTGGCTATGGCTCATGAACAAAGGGGAAGAAGACGGAGAGGAACACAGGTTCAATCCCTCCTGGAAATCCATTTTTCATTATTAAGATTTCTTTCTATACACTTTAATACAGACATAGTGTAAGTGTGTGTGTGTGTGTAACATTGTTTATTCAACTCTGGACTTTGGTAATTATTTTTCACAAGTGGGTGTGTGCACATCTCAAGCAGAGCTCTATCAACCACCTGTTCACATGTCAGGCCCTGCCATTGATATACTGTCAGATCTAGATCTTCACCTGGTGGCTAGGAGGTCATCTTTTAGGTCAGCATACTGATGTATCTGAAGCTCTCGCACTGAGTGCATAGTTGTTTTAATATCTAAAGAAGTCACCTACTACCGCAAATATTTTATGCTCATGTAAGTTTGCATAAAGGGAAGCTGAACTCAAATTTTGATAAGAAGTAGTGTTGGCTTATTTCTTTTTCTTTCCCATCCCTGCCAAATGAGTTTTGTTAATGGCTATAGATAAGTTTTTTTTTTGTTTTTTTTTTCTATTTAACAAGGCATGCATTTTTATAACTCAATATATTTCTTGAATCTTATTTTCTTTTTTGTTTCCTAAGTTTTTCAAAACAAGGTGTCTGAAAAAATGTATAGACATTAAATACTGATCACTTGAAACATTAAAACATTAAAATATAGGGTGGCCCAAAAGTAAGCTTACACTTGGTAGGTATGCACTTTTTTTTTTTTTTATTACATTTATTTGTTACAATCATATTTGTTCAAAACTGTTTATGTACATTTGTTTAATACTTTACTTACATTTCTTTAGCAGAGTTTCATCTCTTAAGTGCTCAAAATGTCCTCCTTCAACATTGCAACATTCCTTGAACCTCTCCGGAACACTATGACACACAGCATGACACAAATCCTCATCTGCATCAATTTCAATAAATAATTCTGTGATGTACTCTTATAATTTGTCCACAGGGTAGGGACTTCTCTTATAAACCATATTCTTTACTACACCCCCCCACACACACACATACACACAAAAGCCATTTTTGTTAAGTCAGGTGTACATGGTTGCTATTCAATGCTGCCCCTTCCTCAGAACCAAAATTGAAAGATTTGCTTAATGAAGTCCTTTACTGCCAAAGCATAATGGGGTGATACTCCATCTTGCTGAAAGGACAGTTTGACAAAGTTAGCTCTGGTTCTGAGCTGTAATCTAAAACGTGAAACAAATAATGAAATAACTATAAGCCTACTTTTGGTCCACCCTGTATAATGCTTCTATAATAAAATTTAAATTTAAGAAAATAGACATAGTATTTATTAACATCCTAAATGTCTGTCTATATTTCTGAGATGAGGTATTATGTACACTATTTACATTATTCGGACTATCATCCTCATTTTTGTTGCCATATTTATCACGTTTCGGCTGTTATACGCTCCAGCCTTCTCCAGGTGATTGGAATGTTGAACTGGACCCTTTATTTCACTCATTTCATAGACTATGGCATAAAATACAATTGGCAAACTGTTTGAATTTCAGCTGACAAATTTTATGTTCATACCTTTTGGAAAAGTCATGAATCCAGATTTTCTTATCACCAGATAGCAAGATGTCTTACTATTGACATACTACAACAGCTAACAAAGAAGTGTGTATGTGTTTGATAACTTGGGTACACCACTCTCCCATAACTACAACACCTGCCAAAGCTGTTACCCACATGACTGGAGCCAATAAAATAAGACACACACATATGTATAAATAAATATCCATGAAATAAAGCAAAACTTTGTCCTCTCGACATTATCAAGGCTCTTATTTTGCAACAAATATTTTACATATAAAAAATATAGTTTTCAGGTATGCTATATTTATAGGTAAAAGTGCTCAGTATTGGGCATAGGGCATATGTAAATATAAAATTTGACACTGAGGTCAAAGTTGAACATTTACAGTCTGTTTCATACTTAAACGCAACTAATCTTCCCCGCATATTCATATAAACTATGCCTCTTACTCTGTAACCCTCTACCTTGAGTTGATCTTAGGCCTTGTACAGGGTGAAGTTTAGTGTATAACAAAAACAATTAGAGAAAAAGAGAAATAGATAAAACTATGAAAATAATTGTTATCAAGCCAGAATTTTACTGATTTCTTCATACTTTTTATACTTATGTAATATGTGACTTATACCAGGAAATACCAGACATCTGAATAGAATTTAATGTCAATAAGGAATCTTTGTTCTAGGAGCAGTTGATCTGTATGTACTGGGCTCACTGTAAGAGACACAAACGTAGGCTGAGCTTTAGATGTGCACATAGGGTGCAACCAAATGACAAAATGTCATATAAACACCCCCCTATCCAAGAGGGAAAAGCCAGAGTCTCTCACATCATTGCAAAAAGATTAACATTCAAATAAACCGCATCTCTTCATACCAACATTAACTGACAGTCTAGTAGTGAATAAACAATAATTCTACATATGAAAGATTAAAAGGATCTTTGGGGAAGGGGGGTGCTGGAGAAAGAATATCAAATCTCTTATTCTGAGTATTATGAATGGTATAAATAAAATACACAATACTCTTATTCTGTTGTGAAATTTGAAAGAAATTTACATTTATTAAATGGCATAAAAACTAATAATAGCATAGAAGAGAAAATTTAAAAAACAAGCTTGCACAAAATTTTCCTTTGTGCATCACACAACTAGACAAGATAACAAACTTTAAATACAATTCTGTTGGGTACATAAAAACAAATACAATTATTATCAACAAAATTTTCACTTACTTTGATTCATCCAACTGCTGAAAGGAGTTGAGATGGTTGACGATTCACGGGCATCACTGATATATATATATATATATATATATATATATATATATATATATATATATATAATTATTATTATTATTAATAATTATTTATTTTTTTTAGAAATTGATTATTTTATATACTGTGATTCAAAAATGAAATAAATCCTGTATTTACATAAAAGTTCAAAATCAGGATTAATATCTCTAATTTTGTGACAAACTTTCACAAACAGCTATAGAAAGATAATTGTATATATGTCTCTAAATCTGTAGAATTTTGTGCCTTCTTTTCTTTTGTTACTTCTTTTACATCAGCAGTAGCAGTTCTTAGTTTTTTTTTTGTCCGGATCCCTGAACCAACTGGCATCTTTCTTGGAAATGTGAAAACCCTTGATTAACCAGACTTCTTAAACAGACAGAAATTGTCTCCAAAATTAAATCAAAAATTGAAAACTAAGAGGCCTAACTGACTTTCCCCAGTGGTTAAAAAAAAATCACAAAATGTATATCTTTAAACCACATCTGTTTGTAAACTTTATTTTGGCAGGTTTTCAAACCATCAGACTTGAGCCTCTTTTTGAAAAACAAAATTTCTACACATGTCTTTTTTTATAAAACAAGAGTCTTTATTTTGGCAATTTATTTGCAGCATCAGGGTCAAGCCTCACATAAACAAAGTTTTACACATCATATTTTATTTAGGTCATTTTTTATTAACTGTCTGACTTCATTTTATCATTTTTTTATTTAAAGAATACATGGTAGTAACTTTCTTCTTTTTAATAAATGTTTTTTTAAAAACACTCCCCTAAAAAAAAAGTGTATTAAACAAACATAGTCTATTGTATTATTTTTTTATTTACCCATTAATTATTTTTATATAATTTTATATTTCTTTTTTATTATATAAATTTTTACAAGATGTACTTTTGTATTCTTTTTAGTCTTTACAACAATGTTATATACTTTACATGTCTTTGTACTCCTTTTTTTTTTTTTTAACTAGATTTGTATACTTTTACTTTTCTTCTTTTATATTTTTGTTTTGTTAGTTCTTTGGACTAACCTCAAAAAATTAATTAACAATATTTTTTGATTATTTACTCAAAAATAAAATATAAACAACATGAGAAAAGCACTAGATTAGCAGTTGTAATTTCAACTGTAAGTTCTATGCTAACAACAAGTTCTTGTGGAACTCTCTTCCAGCTTCTTGCTTTCCAGTCAAGTTTGATTTTTAAAATTTTAAATGCAATGTTAATCGTTGTCTTCTTAATTCCTGTTCTTTTATTGTTCTCTTATCTTAATGATTGTTTTTGTTTTTTTTATCTCGTATTACCTTGTGTCTGCGTGGATTTATTGCCTTGCATAGTGTGAAATGATTTTTTTTAAAACAATGGTAAAAAATGATTATGCTAAATAATTTTATTTCATTTTAGCGTTATGAATCTGGGATCTATCGGCAACACTCAGCACTTTATTCAACTGATGGTTGGCTTGCAGGACCTGAATTTATTGGTCCAAATGCCACATACTCTGCTATTTCTTGGAGTTTTGGCACCTGTACTTACCCTGCACGATACTACATTGTAAGTAAAATGTTTGCAATATAATTACTTTGTAAAATCTTATTATCCGAGGTCATATAAAACTACCTTTAATAATAAAGTCTTCTCACACTGTTGGATTCTTGTGTAATGTGATGATATTCACATTTTTGCTTTAGTTTTATTCACTGTAGTATTGGTTGCATTTCTATTTGTTTTCTATATTTTTAATAGGATTTTAATATTAGAAAATAGAATTTATTTTTTACTTTCTCTCTTCCAAATTTTCAATATTTACTCTTTCTTTCTTTTTAGCAAGAATAAGGCTTATGGCCACATCATGTTGGAACACCAGTTCCTATACAATCACCAAAGTTAAGCAACATTGAGCCTGATCAGTACCTAAATGGGTGACCACTTGGGAATGCCAGGTGTTATAAGCTTGGATGTGCAAGTGGTGTAATGGCTCAGAATTGTTGATCAGAGAGCCGAGTTCTAATTCCTACTGGGTTCGTTATATTCACTTGCATGCAGATATCCCTGGAAAAGTTATGAATCCACCTCTTCTTCCCCCAACTATGGATTAATTAGTAAAACTTGTATCAGTAAATCATTATTATCTTAAAAAAAAACAAAAAAACAAAGCTTCTTACAAAAAAAAATAAATATTTTCTGGCTTTAATTAAATCTGCAAAGGGTTGATAAGCCTTACAAAATGAATGAATCAATCAAACACTGATTAGCAACACATGCATGTCATTTAGAATTTTTTACATTCTCTGGAATATAAATGCATAGAAACTACCGTGGTCACAAAGTGAGGGGTCATTTTATATATTGATTGTAATATAGAATTGATCCCTCATTTTATATCCACATTAGAATTTCTTGTTTGTTTTTTGTTGTTGTTTTTTTTTTTCAAATTCTAATTAAGTACAAATCCACCTCTTCTCCATTGAGTAATACTGTCCATTTTTCTAAAATCCTATATTTTCAACATATGTTTACTTGAGTAATTTTCCAAATTTAGAGTTTGTCCAGCCCCCTCTTAAGTGTGGTCAGAGAAATCAAGCCACCCCTTAATTCCAAATCCTTTCACTTCTCATCTCACACCATCACTCCACATAGGCAGTGCTAATCTTTCTCTCCCGTCTCCCACCTTCTCAACATCCAACCTCAGCCCACTCCAAAAGCTAGTAATTAATTTTATTTTATCAGTTTGACTCCAAAAGAATCCAAAATAATGTTGGCCATAATAATTATTGACGAATGCCACAGAAATTAAAATGAACAAAATTGTTCAATCTTAAGCACTAATCTTTATTTTTGTAGAGATATTTTTCTTTTGAGTGGCCAATTCAGACTGGATGTTTTTCCTGGCTCTTTGTCCAGAACAATTTAGACGTTATTTCAGTGACCATCCATTTTCTTTATCGACAACATATGTTTTCCAGGACTGATATTTTTGATGATACACTGTCTCTTTCTTATCGGTGGGAAGTGGGGAAGGACTGGTAGTCTTGGTTTTGCTCAATCTTAATGGATTCCATCTAGTTAAATTTATGTTTGACTTTCTTTGGAACTGTTCATGATTTCATTTTATTATTTTGAAACATCATTTTTTTTCAATGTATTTCAATTTTAATTTTCTTGTCAACTTTTCAATTTTCTCTTCCTTTTTCTTTCTTCTGATTAACTCTCTGAGGTGCCAGTGTTACACACTGATTTCAAATGAGAAAGTAGCAAAGTATAGGTACTTAGGGAAATTACAAAGAGTGTTTATGTTATACAAGTTGAAAATCACAACAAAAGAGAATCCAGAAAAAGATTTACATCCAAGCAGCTGACAAAGAATTTAAAGAAAGATGTTCAAACAATTTGCTGTTAATTAAATATGAAAGATATAGAAATAACACCAGATTATCAAACAAATGTTTGAACTAAAAATCAAAGCGTAAAACATCAGCAATAGAATGGTATATAATAAAAAAGATGAAGAAAATCAGAGAAAGAAAATTCCAATCTATATTTGGAAGAGAAACTGAAAATCATAGAATTCAAGAATGTGAAGTTTTCAAACTGTTGCCACACTGATGCATTCCTTTTTTAAAAAAACAAAAAAAAAAATGGAAAAAAGACCTGTTGGGCTTGGGAACAGCCAAATGAGAAAAACAGCCATTTTGAAAATTGCACTGCATGAAACTATTAATGAGTAAAAATAATATAATTATAATTTCACCATGTTCAGATATGAAATACTGTTTTTATATATATATATATATATATATATATATATATATATATATAATGTGTGTGGAAAAATTCAACAATAACATTTACTCGCTTTCATTTATCAGGTATTAAATTATGTCACTTAGCATCTTCCATAGTTTACCTTGACTTTCACAGTTAGCCTGTAGAATATTTGAGTGTTCTTAAATTTTGCAAACTTAACAATATTTTTACTTGTGTAAATGCATCAGACAAGAAATCATTCATATATATATATATATATATATATATATATATATATATATATATATATATATATATATACCTACCTAGGAAAATATGGTGACATGGTGGAATAATGGATTGTGGCTCAGATTGAGGAATCAGAGAGCCAAGTTTGAATTCTTTACATTTCCATATGTGCTAATACCATTGGGAAAGGTATGAATCGATTTCTTCTCCCCACTCTCCAGCCATGGGTAAATAGCAGGGCAGATACGTTCTCTAGCCATGGGTGGAAACCAGTTTAGGAGAAGGTAAACTCTGAATCAAATCAGCCTCAAGCCTCACTGTCACATAATATGTGGACTTGTATGCAAGTCACTAGTATCACTGAGTGAGGTTGTCAGGTCCTCATACAACAAAATCAACAGTAGAGTCCATTATTATATATTTTAATTTTCATTAATGACCTTTGTGATGACATTAGCTTTCAACTTAGTATCTACTCTGATGACACAACCATTTACTCCTGCCTCATTAGTCAGGCTGATGAGTCTGACAAGGTCAAAATGGCAATCAATATCCAAACCAACCTCAAGTACATTATTAACTGGGGCAAAAGATGGCTTGTTAATTTTAATGCCTCCAAAACTAAACTTCTCTCTATTAATCATCTGAGAGAACACCCGCTCTGCCTTCCATCAGCATGGCTGATGCTATACTCCAGGAAAGTGACTCATTGCACTTTCTCGAGATAATGTTATCAGCTGACATGAAGTGAAAAGACTATATTGAATCCATTGCTAGGTCAGCTGCTAAGAAAGCCTGTTCACTGTGTCATACAAGATAAATTTTCACTCCAGAATCTATCTTACATATCTATAAGTCTACCATTCATCCATACTTAGACTGTTGCTGCCACATAAGATCTGATGCCCCTATTTACCTTAAGCTCCTTGATAAAATCCAAAAAAGAATCAGTAATATTATTGGTCCTGATCTAGCAGCTCAGCTTCAGTCTCTTTCCCATCACCATAAGGTTGCCTCCCTTTAATTTTTCTATAAATACGTTCATGATAATTGTTTGGATGAGCTCTTTGCTATGATACCAAGACTTTTTGAATTTAAGCATAGTACTGTTTCCAGATTCTCTAAAACTAAACTGATGTCAAGACCTCATTTACAGTTGAGCTGGCGAGATGTAACCATAAATTCTATGCTAACAATTTTTCTCAAACTTCTCATTTGTGGAACTCCCTTCTGGCTCCATGCTTTCCAGCAAACTTTAATCTGCAAAAATTTAAATGCAATGTCAATCGCTATCTACTGTCCTCTTGATTACTCTTTCCTCTTCCCATTCATTATTAATGTTTCTGTTCCTAATTTTTCCACATCCTGTAACCCCTTATGTCTTAGTGGCTTTACTGCCTTGCATGGGGTGGTACCAATAAAAAAAAATACAGTGTCTTGTCAGCCATGATACTTGTAATCACCCATTGAATAATTGAACATGTGTTTATAATACAGAAGAGTGCTTAACAAACAGTACAACTGAAATGGAAAATAAATTGTAGTTATCTCAATTTATACAGTAAATGACAATATAGAAAAGAATCAAATCTGCAATTTTAAAGAGATTTAAATCCACAATTAAAAATGTTAACAAATAATTGGACAAATCTGTATTGGGATTCCAAAATCAATGCCAATATCTTACAGGATACTTATAGTCACTTTCGAGACTAAATGATTTTTGATAGTAGTTAGTCACTATCCAAATTCTTCTTTCTATCTATAGGTTCTTCACTTGTTCTAATTTTTTCTTCTCTTCCTAAATCAAGCTGCTTTTCTCTCTTTTGCTGAAGTAAATACCTATGTAAACTTGGTTTCAGTCTCGGCTTCATTCTGTTGGAGAAGATAGCCATAACTCAAGTCTTCCCCATGGTGTCATTGGTTTAACCATTATGGAGAGCCGTGTGATTGTTTCTGGAACCTTCCTTAGCCTCTCAAGTGATGTGAAGGAAGTTAGATTCATTGGACCTGATCTTGGAGGTAAGGGTTTCTCTCGTATTTCTTAATTCTTTTTTTTTTTTTTTATTATATGCAGTTACAAGTTAAATAAGGTGTAACTCACACACACACACACACACACACACACACACACACACACACACACACACACACACAAGGTGCGATTGATAAATTGTCGCCATTTTATATTTTTAATTTTGTGCATGCATATTGTTTGTTTTTCATTTTGTCAACTGCACAGTATAGTAGGGTCAGTTGGGCACCTTCTTTGAGAATAAAAGCACCATGACGCAATTCATTCTGCCAGAAATTTGGAAACTGCATGCTATACTGCTTGGCATTCATGCCGGAAGCTCCAATATGAACATTTGAGAGGGTTTAGGTGTCAGTCTGAGGAGAGTGCAGAGGATTCAGAAAGAGTTGGATGAATCTAATGGTGATTGCAAAGGTGTTTGGAGTGATCATTAATGATTGCAACATTATGCCTTCATTCATATTCCCACAGGGCCTCAGACTCAACATGGAGGCCTACATCAAGTACCTTAAGGAGGTAATGCTGCTCTGGGTCAAGAAGGTGGCCTGCTGGAAGACCCTACGTCTGGCAACAGGATTCCATGCCACACAAGCAGGAGAACCCAGTCATGGCTGTGAGGCAATATCTGTGGCCACATCACACCTTACATCTGGCCACCTAACCCCCCAGACTGAAAAACCCTTGATTATTGTGTGTGAGGCACAGTTTAACAAGAGACCTACAAAACTTCTTGTAACACCAAAGATGAACTGAAGGCAAGAATTATGGTAGCATTCACCAACTTAAACAAGGAGACCATCCAGGAGAGTTGCAAGAGATTCTGAAGTTGCCTGGAGGCTGTGTTTTTTTTTTGGTTTTTTTTTATGAATGAAATTACTCTTTAGTATTTCAAGATATTTTTGTGCAATTTTGATAAATATATCTGCTAAAATGAGATGTCAATGTTATTTTCATTTTTGCATAATTTAGATGAAAATTTATCCATCGCACCCTGTATAAGTATAGTAGTACTATGACTCTCTGGAACTTTCTAGAACTTGTTTTTGCTTATTTGTAAATTTGTATGTTATGTTATAGGTATAAACTATTAAATGCATTAAAAAATACATAAGTAGTATCCAATTACATCATAACTAATTGAAAAATAAAGCGTCTGAATTATTTTGATGTTTTACCCTTATTGTGTATATGTTAAAATTGAATTTAATACCTTTTTCGTTCTTTTGAACAAAAGTTCATCGATTTGACACAGGAACATAGGGTTACAAAACAGTGATCACCCTAATTTTATTTGTGTGTGTGTGTGTGTGTGTGTGTGTGTGTGTGTGTGTGTGTGTGTGTGTGTGTATATATATATATATATTTTAAGACATTTTTATGTTTTTATAGATACAAATATTTAAGTAAATGGTCTGTTTATAATAAACAGTATTAAACAACATTTACCGGCCTGAATGTCCGAGAAATTTTCACGGAAAATATTCGTCCTCTGACAGGATTCAAACCTGTATCTCATACGGAACCATTATTTAGCTTGACGTGCCTTTACCGATTTGGTCGCAGAATGTGTCGGTGGATGAATATTTTCTGTTAAAATTTTCTCGGATATTCAGGCCAGTAAATGTTGTTTAATACTGTTTATTATAAACGGAGCATTTACTTAAATACTTGTATCTATAAAAAGAATTTATAAACATAAAAATGTCTTAAAATAATTGTTGGACTTTATCCATTTCATAATATATATATATATATATATATATATATATATATATGGAAGAGGTTATAGTTATTCCAACGAGAGAAAAGTTTATATTTTTAAAAAGATAAACGTTTTTGATTGAAATGTGTATTTTTTATTTTATAATATACTCTATTTCTCATAATTCTGAAGAATTTATATATATATATATATATATATATATATATGAGAGAAACCCAAAGGTATTTAAATAAGATTATATGAATGCCAAAAGAGATTGCTTACGAAACATGTGAAATGCATTAGATGCTCAGTGTAATGAGTTTGACTATAATTTTGATTTTAAAAATGCTACTTTAATTAAAAGAGAAAGCAATTACTAAGATGAAAATGTATAGAAAGTACCTTAATCACTAGATCATCCATGGTAAATTTATGTCCAGGTTCTTAGAGTTCACCATTCTTGGCAGATCTATTATCACAATGTGGGATATGTAATCATAAAAGTGATAGAAATAAACAAAAAGAAACTATATTTAAAAAAAATAAAATAAAATTTTAAATTCAAAATTCTCAACATCCCCTCTTTTGTGTGTGCATGTGTAGTTACATTAACAGAAACAACACTTTAGTTTGATAAAGTCCTAAAGGATAAAAAATACCAGAGGATAAATTTTTCCACTTTTTCATAGTTTTTTTTTTTTTCCCTAAAATTGTTCATTATATATAAAAATTTATATACTGCTTTCACACACACACACACACACACACGCACATTTACTTACCTTCCACTTATACTGTTCCTGCTTTTATTCTTTCAGTCAACAACCATAATTAACCAAATCGAAATTCATACATATGTAAAATCATTTGAAATATAAAATGATTCAATTATATTTTTCAATTCTGTTACTTCAAAATCTACCCACAGAAATACAGTCAAATTCAAAAATTTTCTGTCTATATTTCTGAGATAAATCATTGGAATTATTTAAATTATTTATATTGTTTGGACTATTGTACTCCTCTTTGTTGCCATATTCACAATGTTTCGGCCATTGTACACTCCAGCCTTCTACAAGTGATTGGAATTTCAAACTGAACCCTTTATTTCATCCACTGAGTAGATTGTTCTGGTTCTACATGCCATGCCTCTTCTGGATGTCTCAGTTATCTACTTTAACTCAACTCTCCAAGTTTTTGTTCACCACTGCAGTAGCCACATATTGAACTCACAACTCTTTAGGTCAAGTCACTTGATCAAAATTGTTCTCTCCCAAAATATCATGCTACTACCTCTATTAAATTGGTTCAAAAGTTATTGTCTCTCAATTTACCATAAATTGTTCAGTACATTTGCACTACTGATTCTCTGGTAACTGATGGTTCAGTACCTCTTTTAATCAAGACAAAATTATGAGCAAGTATTTGAATAACACACAAATACCAGACTAATTCACCAGGCAGCCACAGGTGGCATTGCATGTGGGACAGAAACACTTCTTTACACAAGTGTGATTAGTGCAGCTCCATTGATTTAATATTAGTTTAATATAAATTTCTAACAGTCGATGATGCTGTAGAATACTAGAGATGCATAATTAGTGGGTCAGAGGTCAATTATTGCATCATTATTATTTGATTTCTGTTGGTTCACTAAAATGGATAATGGATAATTCGGTACAATTCTGGAAAGAAGTGTGCCTGTATTATAATACTCATGTCATATTGGTAATTTTTTTTTTTTTAAATTATATTCACTATATGTTGGCAATTTCTTCAAACATTCAACAATTTACCTATATATTATGCAGCACTTAATATTGTTAAATTTGACACTTTTTATTTCTAATAGGATATTTCATTATTTTTCTCTTTAGGTGCTCCTGATCTTGTTGTGAATGTTTTAAACCAAACTGATGATGACTCTTTCACTATGTCGATAGATGCAAGTGAACAGATCCCATTTCTCAGTACAGGTAACTTTTATCTGGATTGTTCCTCTCTGGTTTTCTATACTCTCTAATCAAAATTCATCTTCACTGAATCACCTTCTACTACTACTACTATTATTATTATTATTTTTCAGCAAGGTTCACCCATTATAAGGCCCAGGGGCCACTCAAGGTAGAGGGTTATATTTGGAGGCCATTTGTGTGTATAAGAGTGGAAGATAACAGTTAACCCTAGCCTCAAACAGGTTAAGATTGTAATGATCAGGAAAACATCCTGTTGGGAGTCGGTTCCACAGGGCAGTGGTCACAGGAAGAACCTACTCAAGTGGAACTTACTTCTTCCCGATGGAATATGGAGGGAATGTGGGTGGTTTGCTACCATGTAAGTGGCAAGGCATGTTCTTTCTGTGAAGGTTTACCTCAGCCAGGAAATGTAGTTCATCTGAGCACTTTCTCTGGAAGTAGAGCAGAGAGAGGCCTGCCACATCCCACCAGTGGCAAAGAGGTTGAAAGGTGGTTCCTTTGATTTCTGTTGTATACTCATTTCCTCCTGGGTCCCAACCAGACACCTAAGGTCAGAAGTGCCATCATAACATTTTCCACTGAACATTTTAGTAAAAAATTAAACAACCTAAGATCACACACACTTTACATAGATAAAGTGCTGTAATTGAAAGTACAATTTTTTGTATTTCTTTAAGGCATGAGCTATCAGGGATCTCTTCAATGAGTTTATCAACTTTTTCAAATTAAACTGAGGGCTCCAATTACAACTGGAATTATTGATGTCCTCATGTGCCACATGTTTTAAATTTATTATTATTGCTATGATTAAACACTAGCCATTTGTATCATAAATAACTTCATCTTTTCCATACATAGTCCATAGATATTTTGTTCAAGTAACCACCAAAGTCATCTGTACCATACTCATTACCAAACTAACATAAGTGTTACTCATACTTTAAAATATCAACTTTAATGTAATTAATCAGTTTTATATGAATAAATGTTAAATTTGATTGCTTATGAGTTTTACAAAAAATGTAATCCTGAAGCACTCTACATTTTTGTAAAGTATCCACTTTTCATTGTCTGTAACAATTCAAAGTCTAATTGATAATTCAACTGTACAAAAATATAAAATGTTTTAATTTTATTGTTATAATACCAGGAAAATTTTTTTTTGTCTTTAATGTACCATATATGCTGGCATACAAGGTGACTGGCCATATAAGACAACCCCCAAATTTTCAAGTTAAAATGTAAGTTTCATACTATATTCAACATAATAGACAACCCCCTATCATATTTCAAAATGTATTGAATTTATTAAATAAATTCAGTAAGCATATACTTTCTTTTCAATCAAATTTTAATGAAAAACGTTGGGGAGATATTGTCAATTAACTACCAGGCTGAAAACACAGCACCCACAAATGGATGTATTGTAGATATAATACATCATGGGTGTTTGCTGTGTTTTTGGTAGGCTATTATGGTAGCCTGAATGACTTTTTCCTGCTAACCAGCCATTCATTCTACTGTTCTTGAATGTGATTTTTTAAACGGCTTGTTGAGACACACATCTCCCATGCTAACAACTTACCATAAACTACAGGATTTAAAGTTTGCATTTTATACCTGGAGTATAAGATAGCCCCTACTCTTGGGAGATGGGGTTATGATTAAAAGGTAACCTTGTATGCTGACATATACAGTAATTAAAACTAAACCCTCCTAATGCCATCTAGTAGCAAAACAGAACAAATTTTTTATGCTACCAAATATTTTTTAGGTACACAATAGTTATGCAATTATTACTGAATGAAATGAAGAGAATCGTAAAATTATAATCTGTTTTTCAGTGCAATTTTTGAAGAAAGTGGCTGTCTATACAGTCTTTAGCGACACACAGCCTGAAATGGAAGGAGATCTTGAAGAGGGAATGTTGGTAAGATTTTCATTTCATAATTTCTTTAATAATGCAAATTTTCAGATAATTTCCTTATTTTGGTGTTTTATCAGGATAGATCACAAAAGTTTTAGTACCTACTCAGTGCAAGTTTTTATGATCAGTTTTTTTTGTTTTTTTACACAAAAAATAGCGGGGTTGCACTATACACAGGTAATTTTTTTTGAAGACGTTAAAACTGGTTGCAATATACACAGATATCTAAATCTTCATATCATATATTTTATGGTAAGTGGTTTTTCTCACTCTTTTGCGGTAGCTTTGTACAAAAAAGAATGAAAACCTTTTATTTGCTATAAAATAAGTCCAGGATGATACCCAGTACTGCAATTTTTGACTATGGTAGACCCATTAGTATTGCTTAGAAGCTGGTCTCAAATTATACACAAGCTTTATGAAAAAAATCAGGTTTTTCACAAAACCATTCTAAGACTGACTCAAGTTACTGGAAACCTGGGCATTAACCCAGGGTGCCGCCATGTCATGTATGAAGGCAGAGTGGGGCAGCATTTGGTCCTATATGAAGCTCCCCTCCCAACCTTTTTCAATCATGCAGCTCCCAAAACTACTGCCCTAATCTCCAAATGGATCCTTTCTGGAATGGAGTGATTTATACTCCCAAAAAACGTCCAGCAAAAACCAGTCGTCTAGTTCACCCCTAAATGTGCTGCAGCCATAGCTCACCAGAGCCACTACTTCAAAATCTATCACAAGAGGTGGTGTAGACTGGCCATTTATTCCTTCAGAATCCCCTGCATTCGCTATAAAAGAGTCCTGGAAAATGCAAAATGCAGCTATGTACAACTAGTCCAGGCCAAGGTTGAAAATAAACAAATTGGATTTTGTGAATTCTGGAAGATCACCAACCAAACAGAGGCAAAGCGGCTGTGACCACTAGTTTGATATGATCCAGAGGTCATATCATCTTCAACAGACAAGGTGAAGCTCAAACTCAACATTAGATGGCAAAGGCCATCTCACCTCTCCAACTTCCTTCGTTTTACTGAGCACAATTTCAGTAATATACCTATTTCAGTAAAAGAAGTCTCTAGACTTATCAAAAGCCTCGACCTCACCCCCTCCAAAAAAAAGCCACTGGCTCAGACAAAATTCCAGTGGTCATTAAGAATATCAACCCAGAATTATCCCTGATTCTAGCAAAGTTATTTAACTGCTGCTTGAAAACAAAATCTTTCCCAAGCATGTGAAAGGTTGCAAGCATATGCTTGGTCTTCAAGAACACAAGCAATCAATTCTCCCCCTCTCAGTATAGAGCCATTAGTCTCCTCAGTATCATCAGTAAGCTTTTTGAGGCCTTAATCAACAAGGTCTACAAGTATCTGGATAAGAACAATCTCTTGTCCTACGAGCAGTATGGGTTTTGATCAGCCTGATCCACTGCTGACATCCTAACTACCATTATACATAGAATTAGTGAGGCCCTTGACAATACACATAGGACCATGGCATTCGATATCTTGAAGGCCTTTGACAAGGTTTGCTACACAAACTCTCCAGTGATGGAATCACTAGAAGGCTCTTCTTTATTATAAAATCCTTTTTAACAGGTAGTTCCCTGAAGGTAGTCATTAATGGCCAGTCCACCAAGGCCCTGGTGGTCAATGCAGGTGTCCCCCAGGGCTCAATTCTCAAATGAATCCTCTTTCTAATTTACATAAATGATCTACCTAAGAATATACTCCGATCATTTGTAAACGTCTATGTCAGTGATACAATGATATACAGGTGCACTGCCTAATAGTCTTGACAGTCAAAGATTGGCAGCTGACCTCTCTTTTGATCTAACATTAACTTCCCAGAAAGAAACAATTGGCTGCTTACATTCAATCACTATAATCTTAAACTGTTCAACCATTATCTTCCCCTCCTATCCATATAAACTACCCCTTATTGTAACCCTCTACTTTGAGTGACCCCTGGGCCTTGTACAAGGTGAACCTTACTGTAAACAAAAAAAAAACACCTTTGTAAAAGTTACAAAAATTAAGGATAATGTTATTTTTCTTCAAGAATAAATACATCATTATTCAACTTTTTAAATAAGGTATTTATTAATCAAAATATAAAAATTTGTGTTCTATTCCTAAATTAACTATGTGTAAAGAAGTTTATATGAAGGTTGACAATAGTGGTAACAGCTTCTTACTACTACATTGTCAAGTAGTTATAAGCGAGTGGACCTACTAGTTATTTATTAACAAAAACTTATATATTTAGTCTTCAAGTTAAAAAAAAGTCTTTAAATTTCAATATTTGTGGTATATACTGAATGATACTTCAGGCTATAAGTTTAAAAACGGAGAGGTTTCATAAATGCATTTTTCTGATGACACGTTTGACACTTCTTTGAGTTTATAGTGTTGATCTATTTGAACTCTTGTCATCATTTTGGTCATTATAGCCATATTTTGATTAGTGGGCTCTCCAGCCATCTTCAGGTGTCTATTATATTCAGTATTCTTCATAGAATTTTGAAATATACCTTTTATTCAGTCTGCATTCTCATTCCATGAGGATATCTTTTAACACTTTATTTTTTTACTTTATCCTTGCTACTTTTTTTTTTTTTCTGTACAAATAAATACTGAGATTGCAATCACAAGGTAATTAAATGCATTTAGCCAATACTTTTATCCCATTAAGTATTCAATAGGATAATTAGATGATATAATTTTGAAACCTTAAATGTAATGTGATTTTATGATATAACAAGAATAGACTTACTGTGTAAAAAAAAAAACAAAAAAAAACAAACAAACTTTGAAATGAATAAAAATCAGGACCATGACTCATCTGATAAAGCTAGTTGAATATTTAATGTTGTGCCTTTAAAACGGCTGCTAAACTTTTTTTGCAAAGATATTAGTTACTTTTATGAACATTAAAGATGCTTTTTCTAATGCCAATCCTTTACTCTGGTTTCAATTACTGACAGTTACATGTGAACTAGGGCTGGCTCAAAGTACTGACAATTTGGGTAGGTCACCAATGGTGCCATCATGCCACCATGTGTTTGAGATCTTCCACTGTTTGCCAAGCACACTGTACTTAATTCTATAGTTATCTTAAAACAATACAATTATTCCCCACTCATCAACATTTTTTTGTTTGTACTCTAACATTTTTTTTTTTCTTTTTAAATAATTTAGTCTGACATTCGTGGCCCTGATATGCGACTTATGGGTCAGTCCGTATTCCAGTTTACACAAGATGGTGAATGGCAAGGCACATTAATTGTAAGTTTCAAATTGTTTTCTCCTTTCTCTTTCTCTCTAGATTGAATTGCATTGTTGGATAATTAAATGTCATACATCACAGGTTTACATGATATAGTAACAAATCAAGTCTTTGATTGCTTCATTCCATAATCATTCAATCTTGTTCAATATTATTATGTTTCAGTTTCTTTGAATCACTTTTAATATAGAATTTTAATGTTTTGCTTCTTTATATCAAAACTGCCATCTTTGCAATGCCATAAATGTTACACAGATCCCGCTGAACAGACATTTTCACAATTTAAAAAATTTTTTTTATCATATTTTAGTAAGTTGGACATTTGAACATACAGAAATATTCTTTAGTTATCTGTAGCATTGTTTCAGAATTTATCACAATGATAATTATGATAATTTATGTGTCAGGTTGTCACTATAAAAACCCCAAGGGATGATTTCTTCTTTGGGGCGGGGGGAAATAGATCTAAGTGTGTAATTTCTTCTTTATTAGCAACTCGAAGTCACCTTGAACATCAGATCAACCACATAGAATATATCCTTGGACAATTCAGAAATTTTCCATGGTGGACTGTTTTGACATGACAATAGCCATTGCACATTAAGCAACTGCTATATACACTGCTTCAATTAAGACCACTTTCGGATTCACTCTACACCAATACCTGTCAGATGTGAATGCTATGAAAGCAAAATTCAAAATGAAAAACTCTGTGTGCAGGGCCTGCAAGCATCACATTTGGCTCACAACCCCCTTCTCCCCTTCCACCAAAAATATAAAATAAAATTTAAATGTCAGAGCCAATCCCAAATATTGCCATTAAAGCAATGGCATAACAAAAAATACCGAGGTATGTATCACCTTTATTGCTTAAAAGTGAAGAATGATTCACCAACCCAAACTTGGATAAAATAATTTGAATATTAAAACACCATCAAGAAATAACAAATTATAATGAACTAAATTTTTTACAATAAACACATTTTATAAAACAATTTTAGTGAGATTACAAGAAAAGAAAAAGTTCTATTTTTGTGTGTCATGTAGAATGTGTGTATTTGCTTCATGTAGAGTTTATAAGTGGCTTACTGCGTAAATTAAATGTTCTTTCATTGAGTAGCACGTGTTTCATGCATTGAGCTGCTATTGTTCAACATCTGACCAGCTGATTTAAAACTGCTATCACAACACCTTATGGTGTGTCTTTGTATGTCTGTGTCTAGATTGAAATTTTCTGTTCATAGGCAATTGTTGTCTGTGCATTGGCAGTCTTGTTTCTATCGGCAGCTGCTGCTGCTGCTGCTTGTGATTGCAAAAAAGTGCATGATTAAAAGTTTACTTTGTTAAATTAGATAATGTCCCTACAAAAGACCCTACTCAGTGACATTCAAAGCAGTACATAGGCAGTTTATAACTCTCCCATCTTCCAAGCCATGTTCCTCACCCTACAAAAGAGACATTTTTCCACCTTGATCCATTATACTAACAATACAGATAATTTTATTTTAACATATTGTCTCCTTTCCTTTCCACTTCACTTGCAATATTTTGTTGTTTTTGTTTATTATTCTTACACCCATACACACAGGACATAACTTAACCAAAGAATTTGGCATGAAGGTGTCTTGGCAGTTAACTTTGTTTTACTTCTAAAATAAATATAGATTTTAACTTGTGCAATATTTCAACATTTTGAATTCCTCCTGATTTGTTTCTCTTAATTTAACAGATAAAAAAGAACACTCCACCAGTGAAAAAAGTGAAGATTTTTTCAGCTTCCCACCAATATGAACCAGACACTGAAGTACTTGATTTGAAAAAGTATATCAAGCATCAACCTGACTCTACCATTTTTGCTGTACTTGCTATTTCTGTAAGTGTTTTGTTTATTTTAGAATATTTTTCTTGTATTTGCTTTGCTTCATAAACTTCTTCTCTTTTTACATTAAATATACTTAACATATTCTATAAAAAAAAATTTGTATCAAAGGAAGTGAAAAAAATAGTAGAAAACAAATAATTATTGATAGTACATTGGCTATCATGTTAGTCTCAGAAGACAATTTCAATTATCAACAGGAACATGACATAAAATTATTTGTGTTACTCCAAAAAAATATACTATTAAGCAATGGATTAAGTATGTAATTTTCTGAGATTATGATCCTGATAGATTTGAGTTCTCTGGAAATTTATAAAATAGATAATTCTAATTCTGAGTCCTAAATTTCTTACTACCTTCTGACAACTCCAAAGAGTTTACAACTCCCCTTTGGTGAGAAGCAGTAAGAATATAAAGTATCCAATGAAAACAGTCTTTTTAAATTCAACATTAATTCCATTACCAAACTTACTCACACACCCATGAATGACATTGATGAAAAAAAAAACAGCTGAAATTAAGGAAAGATAACTCATTTACTGAAAGGGAGATAACTATAGTATGAAATCAAAGCCATTTGTAATAAAAAATCAAGTACAAAACTAAATGAACCTTCACTTAGTAAATAATAAAACTGTATGGGAATTAAAAAATTGCCCTTTTCTAGTTTCTTTCTCTTGGATAAAAGGATAGTTTCTTGTTTCAGCTTCCAAATTTTTTTTAGGAGTTGTTTCACCCCAAGCAAGGCAATAATGACACTAGGACAGTAGTTGTTTGCAGGGAGTGAGAAGACTTTAATGAGCAAAAGAACAATAAAGGAAGGGGATTCGAGAAAATAGAAGATGGCAATTGATGTTGCATTTAAATTTTTGAAGATTGTAAGTGAAAGGGAAGCAAGAAATTGAAAGGGAGTTCCACAGGGGAGGAGTGCGAGAAAAGAAACTATTAGAATAGAACTAATGGTTGTATTTTCTTAAAAGCTTCTTTTTAAAGTAATTTTTTAATCATCAAGTAGTAAATGATCTTTTCAATATGAATGTGAGTTTATTGCATTCTCGCTCAGAATATACTGGGAGCAAAGTTCGATTTAGAATGGATATAACAAGAATATTTACACTATTTTCATCGTTCAGATTGTTGTCCTCAGCTTTATTGCCACATTCACAATATTTCAACCATTGTACCCTCCAGCCTTCTTCAGGTGAAACTATAGTCAAAGCATTGTGAATATGGCAGTAAAGACGAGGACAACAATCCAAACAATGTAAATACAATTACATTACCTCATCTCAGAAATATAGACAGATAACAGGAATATGTTAAGATGGTTTTATTTATTCTTTTAAAGAATAACATGGCAGTGAATATTGTCTTCTTTTTAATGTAGTTTGTATAATTGTCTCTAATACAAATTAAGTGATAAGTTTTGTTTATTTTCATCAAATGAGAAAGGATAATGAAGTATAGCCACTTTTAATCATGATGTTTAAATTGTTGGTTTCAATCTGCATAGGAATGATTGCAAAACACTTACCTCTTCTTAATTTATAGGCTGAAGCATACAAATTCATGCTTGCTGGGATTTTTTCCTAGCCAATAATAGTCTGGTTCTTAGTTTCATCTGACTCAGTCCAGTCAGTCTTGTCTTGAAGTCAAAATGCTACATTTGCTTGTCCAAACTTGCTTTTGTGTATCAACTCCAATTCTTAGTTTGTGAACTTTTTGCCACATCACTGTTAATTTGCCTTGCATATATTGTTTGCTTGCTTTATGTTATTTTTTGCCCTTTTCTTCTTCTTATTTCTTATTGCAAACTTCTGTTACTTATTTTGTATTTGATCCTGGTTACTAATTCCACATAAATCTAAAAATTTTCAATTGGAAAGAAAAAAAAAGACATAAATTACCTTTTAAAACATTTAATTAAATCTTCACTGAATTGATATTTTATTTTTAATGTTACAAAAATAGATAATACTTTAACGATGTTTCAAAAACAATGTCTGTTTTCAGGATTTAGACAGTGAATTCTTTATGAACTTATGGCTTGGTAACCTGTACATCTGCCTAGAGATTGCTGGAATGACTGTCAATCATCACAAGTATAAAGGAGAGGTAAAATATGTTGCTTTGTCTATTTTATTCTTTCCTATGTTTTATATACAATATTGTTTTTTATTACTATAAACCTTATTTTTAGTGAGTACACATGTTTTTGTTACTATTCCTGTTTTTTTTTTGTTTGTTTGTTTGTTTTTTATTAAACATTGAAGTTAATTTGTAGAAGTCCCAACCAGAAAAACATGTTTTTCTGAACAGGCAATCCTAATTTTATCATGTCAGTCTGTCACCATAGCTGAACTGGTAGAGGCACACTTCGGCTTAAGAAATGGTTTACCTGAGGTTTTTTACCTCAGGTAAACCAGGAATCGAATCAGCATCCCTTTATTAGGGATGCTGATTCAATTCCTGTCAGAGACGCATTTTTTTTTTTTTTTTTTTTTTTTTTTTTTTGTCAATTTAGGCTGATTGTTAATTTCACTGTTTAATAAAATAAGAACTGAAATGTGTTGCATCTTCTAAAAAATAGCATTTCTAGTAATAAAGAAATAATGTTGGATAAAAAAATCCTTTCAAAAAATATTGTACATATTTTACTGAACATCACGTATGTGTCTGTATAAACAATAGAATCAGCAGGCAGATTTCAAATTCAACCAAGGCTATTGTATTCCCAGTAATACCCTTAGAAAAGCTACAGATCCATTTCTTCTTCAGCTATGGGTTAAAATAGCAAGGCAGATTGGGCTCTTTTGTCTTTGCAGTCTAAGAAGATTTCAACACAATTTGGAACCAGGTGAAAAAAAAACAATCTCTGGGGAAACACATGATACATCAAGTACTAAGTGAAAAAGTTTTCAAGTGATTCAAAACATTTCGTAATCAATGTCACTGACCAGAATAGCATGGAAATAGTGTGTGGATGAATCCAAGGTGTGAAAAACTAAAGAAAAATTAAATTTTACAGAAATGATAGTGTTTTATCCACAATAGCAAAAACAGTGTTTCAGGTTTATGATGTGTAGTGGATTGGTAAATATTAGGTTGGTGCCAAAAATAATGTCGTTTTCTCACATATGTTACTATCTGAGAAAACGACATTATTTTTGCACCAACCTAATAGGATTGTACCTATTTGCATTTGTTAAGTAGAAGAGAAATAGCGTGCAATAAAGTAAATGACAGGCAGAAGTTGACTACTGATCGTGCGTCATAGAACAACACAATACAACAATATACTGTCACCAATAGGATATTTAAGTCAACTTGGATGAAGCGGAATTTGTTGAGACTTGAATCTACCCAGGCTAGGGGTAACAAAAATTGAAAGTTCATCATGCAAGAGAGGGAGAAAATGAAATAACTGACCTCTTTCTAGCTATTATGAAAATTTCTGTTATGGCATACCCCAAACAATTGGAGAATTTGACTTTCATTGAAATTTAAGAAATTATAAATAGAAGACAAATCTATAGATGATTAGCAGGAGTGGCTCGGATACAGAAAATGAAATGTGACCAAGATCTCCATTAAAAAGAACAGGACATAAAACCTCAAGGAAGAGAGGAGGAGGAAAAAGGTTATAGAAGAAGTTCAAGAACAGCTAAAGGCATTAAATCTCTTTGGTTCATGGAGATGTAGCGGATTAGTAAATAGGATTGTACCTATATAAGTTAAGATAAAGTGTATATTAAAGAGAGAGACAGGTAGAAGTTCTACTACTGATCACATGTCGTAGAACAGTGCAATACAATGTGAGAAATTATTTGTAAATCCTGAGAAAGTGGGCAAATAGAAAACATGATGTGAGAGGAAGATGTATTAGTTTCAACTGTCAATGTAAACACTGAAAATATTTGCAACAGTTTTTCACCCAATGCAAGTTCTCCAAGAGTATTGGCCTTTCAATCGAACAAATCCTGGATATCACCTGTGCCATTATTGCAAAAGTTGTTTGACAAAGTCAGGAGAAATAAGAAAAAAACTTTCTATGATTAATTTTTACCAAGATATCTGAAATTGTAAAACTTGACTCATGACTCTCCAAACACATTATTCTTCCTCGCAAATATCAACACAAAGAGACACTCTTATAAAAGTGTTTTGACTTATGTATGTTTTCTGAATAACATAGATTAGGAAGCCAATTGGCCACATAAAATGCACCCCAAATATATGTAGGTGGGGGTTGTATATGAAGGAGTAGTAAACATTCCATCTCTATATATTTGCTTCTTCCAAATGCCTAGGATCATTTCAATCATATTTTGTTATATAATTTATATATTGTTTCCCCAAATGAAGAATTTTAAAAAGATCTTATTACTTTTTTAAAAGATTCTTATAAATCCTGCATTTATAGCTTAGATTTTTATTTGTTCATGGCTTAAGCCTAAAGCATATGCCACCATGTTGAAATTGGCCTAAGAAATGAAGAATGTTGAATTCTGAATCTCTTCCACATAGAGAAAATACCTTTCACTTAATTGTAAAAAAAAAAAAAAAAAAAAAAAATGTTTATAAAACTCATTATTGTTTATTATAATTACTTATTCAGATAGTATTTGTTATTTCAGATTTCCAGACCTGGAGATTGGTATTGCAAGTCAGAAACTTATGGATTTTGTAAGTTATAAAAATAGTTGAATTGTCAAATACATTAAATTTCTCTCAGTTTAAGAAATACCCTGTAAAAGAATTGTTTCTGTCTTTAACTTTCGTGCATCTTTTTATGTCCGTATGTTTATAGCTGTAGTAGAATGTGGACCTATTTTGCAATAATGCCTAATTTTACAGGATATCATTAATTTAAGATGTTAGTACCAAAGACAATAAATGCCCTGAAATCCACAAGGCAATGTAAATATATACCTCAGTAGTTTTTAACATGTTACAACTATTATAAACAAGTCTTAGTTCTTCAAAATTATTTAAACTTGATTTTTACTTTGGACTTGAATTTTGACTTTCTGATTATTTCTGAATAGCCTGTTACAATGTTTTTCTTTTTTCACATATTTTCTCACACTTAGTGGCTTTATTGCCTTGCTTGGAGTGAAATGATTAAAAAAAAAAACACAAAAAATCAAGTCATGATATAATCAAATTCTGAATACTTTAACATTGCAATATTCAATATTCTCCCAATTTTGGGGTAATGGCTATCTATCCTGGTTGAATTCATACCGAGTTTGATTCTCACTAGATGCCTTGTACCAAACAAAGCTAAGCTTACCAGAGTACATTTGCCTAGCTTTGGGTTAGGATCAAAATGTAGTATCTGTTTTAATTCAGCCCTGCCATATTTCTGCTTTTGATCAGTTCAGTGAAATGTAATCTGAGCAGCCTAGTCACACAGATTTCCACCCTTGTAACACCCCCCACACACACACTGCATTAAGTGGAAACTCAGAGCATTTTAATATATGCAGGACAGTGATTTCAAATCTGACTCGTATTTATGCTGACAATAATCTGGCACTGACCATTTTTGTCTACTACCCCATTGTCCCAGTGACCAATTCAGTGACATTCTCAAATATCCTTATTTTATGCAATCACCATTAAAATCACTTTGATGTATAACTCACATGACCTAATCATGTACTTTGTTTTCATTGGGCAATGTTTTAACATTGATGCATTACATAAGCCTCACTCCATGCTATATACCAGGCATGGGCAACTTTCCCAACCAGTGGGTGGCATGAGATATGGCTCATCATAAGGCAGGCTGCACTATTAAAAAGATTCAAGATATTTTTTCATTGAAGGTACTTCAGCTATTTCCACTACAGATAAACATATGCACTTTTTTTTTTTTTGTAGGGGATTCTTTGGAGAAAAGATTTTTCTATAATAAAAAGTTTTGATAAAATATTAGCACAGATGATTAACACACACTGCTTTGTGTGATTAATTTATTCATTTGAAAATAGAAAAAACAAAAATAATAATTTTAAATTAAAAAAATATATTTCTTCTCCAGGGAAAAACAATTATTATGAACGTTTTGTGTTTCTAAAGCAAAAGATATTTACATGTCTGATCTTCCTTAGTAAAAATCACCAATGGTTTAAAATGATGAAAACGTTATCTTCAAAGAAAGTTTAAAAATTCAAGAAATATTGCACTTAATCATTGTTTATATATGCTGTTATGTATGAGAGAGTGTGTGAGTGAATAAGTGAGAATGAAATGAAACAAACCTAATTTTAAGAAACATTATTTTCCTCATGAAATTAGGAGTGTTATTTAGAAAGCCAAACATGCCACACGTGTCCCACAGGCTGCAGTTTGCTCATGATTGCTATATAACGAGAATATATAGATGTTTTGTTTTATTAAAGAAACAAAAATTGCTTCAATTTATGCTATTTCTTTTTTGAATTTTAAATGTTGATAAAAAAATTTTTTTTTTTTTCAGTCGGATGATTTTTTTTTTTTTTTTTTTTTTTTTTTTAACTCATTCCAATTGTTTTTCCTTCCTTTTTTTTTTAGGTCCAGTCACTGTCCTGCAGCACACAGTTTTAGAGAATTATCATCAATTCAATGATCTTAGTCCCTCAGGATTGGCTGCCTTTGTCCTTAATCGTGCCAATGTATTTTATTACAGGTGAGAAACTCAACATTTTACTTTTTATCACATGATCTCAAAGTTATATTGGGTTTTGTACCTACACACATTTTATGACTGGCATGTCACCTAGTTTGCTTCTTTTTTGTTTTTAAGCAGTTCATTTTAATTATTAATTACGCATATTTATTCAACATTACTGGCATACTGAAAAACTAGAAACAACTAAAATATATTATGGTTACTAGCATAAATATCAGTAAAAAATGACAAGATTATTAGTGTATAGTTTACATTACTTACAGTTAGACTAATGTCCTCATCTTTGTTACAAGAACTTTTCACTCATTGTGCCTGCCAGTCTTCTTCAGGTGTCTGTCAATCCAGATAACCTTCAATGAATTTTGAATCTCAACCCTTTATTCAATCTATAGCTTAGATTGTTCTCATTTTGCTGTCCATGTCTACAGATCTCTCATCTTGGTCAATCATTCAATTATTACTACATAGGGATGAGATATCTACCCCATAAAGGTTTCAGGTAAAGATTTCCTGAAGTTTAACCTGTATTGACAGATACCCAAAGAATGCCAGAGGGAACAACTGTGATACTAAGGATACCCATGTAAAAAAAGAGGTTTTTATCACAATCTCGGGTGATTTTGTTTGATAGCCAATACATGGTCCCTTTTAAAGCCTGGTCTTCAAAGCACCATCCTCCTTAGCTTAAAGAAATAGGGAAGTAAAGGAGTGTATAATGAGGGTTTTTGAAGCACAAGTGGGAACAAACTGAGATGTGACCATTTCCAGGTGTTGGTCTATATTAACTGTCATGCTTGGAATCAGAAAACAAGTCTGGTCTGCCCTTGGTGGGAGATGGACTTGTCTGGTGCATGGTATCAATGCCATCCATTCAAATTGACAGCCACATGTCAAGATGTGTAGATGGGCATGGAGCTGGTAAGGAGAAGAGCTGATCTATGAGATCAACACGGCAGAAGTTGTCCCAAGGATCATCTACTTACCCACCCAGATGAATAAAAAAAAAAAACACTGAATAAAAATACGAAATTAGGTACCTCTAAAAATGCGCATACCTAAGGTTTAAATGTATTTTTCATAAAGGAAAAATCCTTTTCGAAGCTTTCCTCCCACTTCAATTGAAAGTTAAAGGATTAAATTTTATAATTTCCAAAAAATACTGTGGAGTATTTCAAATAGGAATTTGAATGATCTTTAGTCAATGCTTCCGAAAAACCAATCGATAAATGTAAACAAACTTATTTTTCGGTTTTGAAAATCCCACTAAAATAAAATATACATTTCTGAAATGTTACTTTCATAAAATTAGCAAATTTAAAGTTAAGTTAATCTGTTCTGAAACAAATACCACTTAATTATAGCATAAAATTTTCTAGACAAACATTTCTTGACCTCAGGTTCTTGTTAGTTCCATCGATAATTTGATGGCTGAATGTGTTGACAGGTTTAGTACAGTGCACCAAAATTGACATAACGCTTTTTTTGTTTCTTGTAATAATTTAAAATACTTATAAAAATTTCTTACATTATTCAGTTACCACTATCTCTTTCATTATTTAATCGCTAAGATAATGATAAATAATTTTATTAATATTACATTAAGTTATTACATTTTTAATTTAATAACTGAGATAATAACTAATAAAATTATTATTATATTAATAATTAAAATATCTCACTCAGTTATTAATTGTTTAAATTGATAAATGAGATAATTTTATTAACTCAATTTAATTTTTAATTTAATAACTGAGAGTGAGATAAGATCTTTATATGTCAAGGGGCTTTCCCCAAGGAGGAGACAAGCCTTGAAACACATGACCTTTTAGCCATAATGTCACTTATGAGATATCATACTAAAAAAGAATATAAATTTGATGCAAAAAAATATTTTTAATTATAGTAAAATGTTTTGGTAGCATTATTTGTATTAAGCTTTTAATTTTTGCTTAGTAAATATAGTCTTCACTTAATAACCTACCCCACACCCTGGAAGAATTTTAAAACATTTATTAAAATTAAAGAAAAATAAAAAAAAAGAAAAGAAAAATGCAAACAATTCTTGTAAAAATTCTTTATTCATCAAAAATCTTTTTTTTTTTCTTCAGATAATAATGTCCTTAATGTATATTATTTATAAAGGCAACTAAAAGCCGATCTAATTATCAAATTAGATAGTTTATTTCAGTTTTTATTTTAGGATTTGGAGCAGACTTTTAAAAAGTTGGCAGTGGTTGTGAAAAAAAATTGATGATTTAATTTCTCCAAGGAGTCCTGCTTATAAGTAATATAAAAAAATTTGTGAACTCTTTGAAATTCTAGAAAATTTCATAAAATTAATTTATGGGGGGGGGGATAACAGAGGAAAAAAAATATATATATATATATATTTTTACCGAGATTTTCTATAAAAAAAAAATTTCAAAAATAAATTCATTCATTTTTTAATAAGACCTGAAAGTTTAATTAAAATCAGACAATTACTTGATTTTTGCAAGAATTTCCAAATTAAATGTTTTTCCCCCTGAAACTGCTACACTAAAATGGCCATTACCAGAAGTAGCACAAAGTTAAGAAAAAAAAAAAGAGATTTTTTTTACCCAAATTTAGAACATGTTAGAAAGAAGGAAAAAAAATTTTAAATATTTACAAAATACTTTTCTTTCCTCTTATTAATAACATAAATATTTTAACAATAAAACTTTGTTTTTATTAAGTTTGGGGCCTCTTATCATTATGCTATACTGATTTTTTAGCAAATTATTGGAGGTACCTATATCAAATATGGGAAACAGGGTTTATGTTATTATTTTTTGATATAGCATTTGTGTTTCATTCTGTTACCTTGTGAGCATTCAACAGGCCCTTTCCCATATTCCTGTAAATACTGGTAAGATCAAGAATTGAAATGCAACTTTGAGTAATCATTGACGAATCAGTGGAAAGCTTGAGATAGGTTCACATATGTTTACACAATGGCTGAAATGTTATGATCGTAACAACAAAGATGAGGACATTAGTCCAATTGTAAATAATGAAAACTACTCATTTCAGAAATTCAAAGGGAAAACTTTATTGAATGGATCAGTGTAATCACTATGCAATCTGATTTTTTTTTCTTTTTTTGACAAGTGCACACTATACATAAGAATGTAAATGGCTAAAATACTTGATTTTGTATAATTAAGTCAATACATTAAAAAATCTAGCCTGATTTAATCTGGTTAGAATCTTAAATCTGCTACTCTCAGATCAAGAATATCAGAGTATACTTTTTTGTGGGATGTCCATGTTAAATTTGACTTCATGGATTTTATAAATATTAGAAAGGGTATTGGAAAAAGGATTCAATGTCTGTTAATGTCTGATGTTAATGTCTTTGGAAAAGGTATGAAGTTAATCACTCTTCCTTCCATACAACCATCAGTCATATTGACCATATTAGTGGTATGGTACCCCTTCCTTCCACCGGTCATCTCGATCGTGTCCGTGGTACGGCACTCTCCCCTCCACCGGTCGTCTTGATCATGTCAGGAGTATGGTGCTCTCCCTTCCACCGGTTGTCTCGGTCGTGTCTGTGGTACGGCGCTCTCCCTTCCACTGGTCGTGTCCGTGGAACGGCGCTCTCCCTTCCACCGCTCGTGTCCATGGAACGGCGCTCTCCTTCCACCGCTCGTGTCCGTGGTACGGCGCTCTCCCTTCCACCGCTCGTGTATGGTACGGCGCTCTCCCTTCCACCGCTCGTGTCCATGGTACGGCGCTCTCCCTTCCACCGCTCGTGTCCATGGTACGGCGCTCTCCCTTCCACCGCTCGTGTCCATGGTACAGCGCTCTCCCTTCCACCGCTCGTCTCGATCATGTCAGGAGTATGGTGCTCTCCCTTCCACCGGTTGTCTCAGTTGTGTCCGTGGTACGTTGCTCTCCCTTCCACCGCTCGTGTCCGTGGTACGGCGCTCTCCCTTCCACCGTTCGTGTCCGTTGTACGGCGCTCTCCCTTCCACCGCTCGTGTCCATGGTACGGCGCTCTCCCTTCCACCGCTCGTGTCCGTGGTACGGCGCTCTCCCTTCCACCGCTCGTGTCCATGGTACGGCGCTCTCCCTTCCACCGCTCGTGTCCATGGTACGGCGCTCTCCCTTCCACCGCTCGTGTCCATGGTACGGCGCTCTCCCTTCCACCGCTCGTCTCGATCATGTCAGTGGTACAGCACAATTTTTACTAATTTTTTTTTTTTCCTGTTCTGTACAAATCACCCTGGATAACTGAGATTGTGCAAAAAAAATAAGGAGTTTTTTTTCTTTTTTTTTTTTGTAATAATCTGATTACTTGGTATAAATAATTTCATCATCATTACATTTTTTTTTTCTGATGTTCTGAAAATTTTGTTGAACATTAGTATCAGCTTGCAAGGCTTGTCTCCAGTGGAAAAAGTCCTTGATGTCTTTATCCTGAACAATGGCCAGAGTCTTCTCACTGTTGGAGGCACTGCCCATTCTGCAAGACATGAAGATGGAACATTCCACATAAAGGTAAAATCATCATTCTTATTCTTTACAAGATAGCAAAAGATTTATTAAATCAATAAATTGGTTATTTTCTCTTCTGTATGACAATATAAATATCTTTTCAAAATTCTTGGTCATTTTTCTTCAAGGCTTGTCAGACATATTAAAATATTACATAAAATATAATATGTATTGGTTTCAAATTATATTTGCATATAGCAGAGCTCTCAAGGACACACAAAGAACCATTTTTTTTTTTTCAAATCTTGTAATGGATTAGTAAATAAGATTTTACCTATTTGCATTTGTTAAGAAATAACGTGTATAGTAAAATAAGTGACAGGCAGAAGTTGACTACTGATCACATGTCATAGAACAACACAATACAACAAATCTTTTCACCCCAAGCAAGGCAATAAAGCCATTAAGACACAATAGGTGACTGAGTTTGAAAGAATATGAATAAAGGAAGAGAACAATAAAAACAACAGGAATTAAGAAGACAAAAGATAACGATTGACATTGCATTTAAATTTTTGAAGATCAAAGTTGACTGGAAAACAAAACCGACATATTTAAAGTGTTTTACTGTCTATATTCGCATTCAGCGATGTGTGTTTTCAATCATTGATTGCTTCACTTTTCAAGTGGTATTCATGGCACTTGATTGAATTTGATTATGTCAAGTCACACTACAAGTGCTACTGGTACCAAGTAACCTAGTACAACCTGCCACATGGTTGGGGTATCAATGATTAAACCAGTCCACCTCCCTCCAGCAGACTTTTATTTTAAGGAGGGTGGCAGAATTAAAAACAAAACTTGTCAAAGTATGGATGAATCCTTCTTATAGGGGTCAACAGTCATCTCGCATGACTGAGTAGACAGGGCCAGTATAGTGATCACACAGCATTGCTAGGTGGAAGTCTTCCTAGACTGAAGTCAACAACCAGGAGTAAAGGGCTGCCCACCTCCCCCAATGGAATCAATAGCCTGGTGTCCATGACTAAAGCAAGCTTTCAAGTGATTTATAGTTATCTCTCTTGCACTGACAGTAGATATGCAACTGGCATAACAGGTATTGATGCAAATAATGGATCCAGAAAGACATTAAGACAGAAATCTGAATTAGTTTTTCTTATTTTATAAGAAGTGATAATGTTTGGCCACAACAAAAATGTTCTGCTATGTCTCTTCTTTTTGGGTGAGGCTTAGAACTTTTTGAATGAGTCTCATATGTATCCCTCCCATGGATACCATATATTTAAAAACTTACATGTTAAAATATCATTATCATCATAATACTTACTGACAAGAAGAATTTAACAAAATATGACATCATTTTTCATAACAAATTAAAGTATATTTTTAAAGATTTACATATTAAAAACTAAGTTATCAAATTCATTTCTCTTTCTTGTGCAGTTTCTGAGTATTTTTATTTATTTATTCACTTTTTTATTTTTATGGCATCAATTCTACTATTTAACTGTCTTAGTTTTCTTTATAATATTTCATTGTTTGAATTATTCATTTAGGGTTTTGTTCCAACTCATCCACCTGAGATGCTAGATTATCTAACAAAAGGTACATTGAAAATAAAAATAAAGACCACCCTCTTCAAAGACAGTGGCATCACAGGCAACATTCCGAAATTGAGAAGAACTGTTTGCAGTAAACCTGAGGTAAATTTTTTAAATACAAAATTGTTGTCATATTTTATAAGCATACATAAAGTATAAATTCTAGCAAATGCTTATTTTTGAAGCTTTTTAGATGCATGACAACCTGTTTTTTGAAGCTTTTTAGATCATGTTCAACCCTGTTTTCACCACTGAACTTCTTTAGATACCATAATTCTTATGTTCCTTGTTTTCTTTCCCAAGAGTATTTGCATGTAAGTAGATGTAACAAACCCAAATGGAATTCACTCTGTTTTCTAATTTCTTGTTCTGAGTCAAAATCCATCACACTATTAGATGTTCTGGAATTAATAAGGAGAATTTTACTGGGAATATTGCCAATACATATAAGTTTAGTTTGAAATATTGAAATAAAGAAAAATATATATATATTTGTTGTGGAGTAAATAAAATACCCACAGTAACACAAATGGGCTAGGCAAAATGCCTTAAATAAAGAACTCAAAGTGAGTTGGAGTTAGAAAAAATTGATGATGTCACAGCGAGTAGCTGAAGCAAGACATAATATTATAACCACTAGGAATGAGTTATAACAGTGGGGATGAGGAATCAAAACTCATATGGAGTAGGAAAAAGTATGTTTAATTTTTTCATTGGTATGCGTAAAAAAAGAGAAATAAGGAAAAAAACAAAATACTCTTTAAATATGGAAGAATTATTAGCCCAAGTGGTAAAAATACAACAAGTTGTTAGAACTCCAAAATCAACAAAATTTAACTGAAATAATATGGAAGAAAAGGGAAAATTCCCCAAGTTCTTTCACTGAAGTGGTGGCAAATGCCATAGCTGAATTTACATACAATTCAGATGATGAAATTACCTTTTCTGCTTATTTTAGAAGTGTTAAGAATAAAGTGTCGCTGCCAACACTTGAGATTGAACATAAATCACCAGAGAGGAAACATATATAGGAAGTCGCATGACATCTAAATGATCATTATTTCTACTCTATCCTCTATTACTATATGGACTGCTATTCTCTAGTCTGTTCGCAGTACTATTTCTCTATTCCGATCACTACATAGTGGTTACTATTCAAGCAAGTATTATTGAGCAAGTACTATTAGTGCAAGTGTTATTCGAAGGCATCTGACACCAGCATTGTTCAATGGTTTACTATAGTTGTATCTGTGATTACAAAGTCTCTACTACAATGAGCATTACAAAAGTGACAATGAGTATTCATCATCATCATAAAAGTGGCAATGAGTGTTTGTTAACATCACAAAAGTGGCAACAAGGATTCGTTGAGCTTACACAAGGATTCGTTGTCTAAAATCAAGTACCTAGGACAAATCATTGAAAAAAATGGTCATCAACCAGATTCATTGAGCGTAAGTGCAATTAAGAATATGCCTCCTCCAACAAACATTACTAGGTTACAAGTATTTCTGGGATTAGCAAACTATTATCAAATTTGTATACTTAATATGCAGAATTTTGGAACTCCAGTGAACAATTTGCTTAAAAAAGGCATAAAGTGGAAATGGACTGATAAATGTCAGATGTTTGAAGAAATCAAGAAAATATTAATGTCAGACTTATCATTAGCACACTACAATGCAAAAGCAGAAATTGTAGTGGCTTCAAATGCTAGGAACAGTCTTTCTACATAAATATAATGATGGTAACATGAAAGTTGTCATATGCTTCACGTTTGCTACTACCAGCAGAAAAACCAACAGCCAGATCAAAAAAAAGGCATTAGCAATAATACTTACAGTGAAAAAATTTCACAAATTTATACATGGAAGGAGTTTTCATTTACAGACGGACCACAGGCCTCTATTATCAATTTGTGGTTCAAAAAAAGTAATTTCTACACTTACAGCAAATAGATTACAACATAAGATGGGGTACCATCTTATTAAATTATGATTTCAGGATTGAATACCAACCATCCAAAAAATTAGGACATGTTGACGGTTTATCAAGATCGATAAAAAAATACTGAACTGTTTGAATACATTGTTATTGCAGCATTACAAAGTCAAATAGAAATTAAAAATATATTATGCAATGTAGTACGTAATCTACCAGTTACCCTGAAAGAAATAAAAGTAAAAGCAGAACAAAGCATGTTTATTTTGAAAATAAAAAATGACTAAAAGAAAGTAAGAAAGACAGACAAATTTTAGAATGCAATCTAGACTTGAACATTACTCACTATGTGATGGAATACTGATGTTTGCAAGGTATGGCATTCCAGATGCCATAGTCTTGGATAATGGTAAACAATTCACTGCTTACGAATTTAAGGAATATTGGAAAATTTTCTTGATTGAACATGTTACTACCCCAAGGTCAAATGGACAAGCTGAATAGTTTTTAAGAGAGCTTTAAAAAAAGCAAGTAATGAAAAAGTGAGCAAAGAAGCATTACAAAAATTCTTTAGAGTATGGCAGATAACGCCAAATCCCAATACACCAACAGGCATGTCACCAGCAGAATTGATGTTAGCAAGAAAAATTAAATCAGTATTTGACAAGTTGTTGTTAGGTTGGTGCAAAAATAATGTCGTTTTCTCACATATGTTACTATGTGAGAAAACGACATTATTTTTGCACCAACCTAATACCAGGTCAAAAAGAATAAGAACAGAAAACAAAAAGGACACAAATTTTTTCAAAATCGATGAAAAAGTATTTTTCTGAGTATATAAAAATGGAAAAGAAATGTGGGAAGATGGTGTAATAAGTTCACAAATTGAAAAACGATATATATATATATATATATATATATATATATATATATATATATATGGTAAAAGGAAAAAATGGGAACACAAAAGACATTGGAATTGGTTAAAGAAAAGTACATGACAGAAAGAGGAGGGGGTGAATACTAAGAAATAAAATTTACTAGTGAAAAAAAAAAATCTCAAAAGTGGGGATGTTGTAGAGTAAATAAGACATCCCTAGTAACACAAATGAACTAGGCAAGATGCCTTAAATAAAGAATTCAAAGTAGAAGTCTGTCAGAAGGAATTGATGATGTTACAGCAAGTAGCTGAAGCAAGACAATATTATGACAACTAGGAGTGAGTTGAAATTAATTTGAATAAAACAATAAAAATACAAATTAAATGAAAATGTTCACATATTACATTTTATCTTTTAAAAATATTATTTTTTTTAAATAGCTTGTTAAAAAATAAAAACTCTGTAAAAGTGACTTACAATGAATAATTGAAAAGTTGAGAGGCGTACATGTAATTGAAAACTTTTTGCAGAATTTCACCTTCATACGCATAAAAAAAAAAACAGTGTGTTAAAAAGAATGTTTTTTCTTGACACTGCTATATTCCCCAAGCAATGTTTATTTTAAAACATTTTGTTTAGAATTTTAATGACAACAAAAATCTTAGGCACTATTCAGTTGTTAGATTGTTTATTTACAAGATTCTTGTTACATTTATAAGATTATAAAAATGTCTGAACCAATTACAATGCTATATTTATTTATTAGCATTTTATAAAGAAATAAATATAAAAAACGTTGGCTAATTACCAATCAATTTGAATATTCACATTTTTATAATGTTGTAAATATAAAATTAATCCTGTAAAAATAAAATAATTTAACAAGTAAATAGTTTGTAACATCTTTGTTGTTATTAAAATTTTAAACCCAGCTTTTTAAAACCATAAACTTTGTTGAAAGAATTAAGATAATAATGGTGTCAAGAGAAAAATTATCCTTTTGATATACTTTTCTTTTCTTTTTTTAACAGCTATGTAGGTTAGACATTCCCAAAATTTTGAACATAGTTGACAAATTGAAGGCAAGAAATATTAAGAATCTGAAAAATTTCAGCCAGTCAGCATTTACAATGTTACTAAATAATCATAAATCTTTTCTGTTGGCTATGCTAGATTGGGCTAGTTTTAAAAGCCCAGCAATACTAAAATTTGAATTTCACTTCTTGCAACTTTAACAGGGCTACTTTTAAATAATTACTAGCCCATGTTGCAATGGAGATGGAAGGTATGGATTATCATAAAAGAAGCCTCAAGTTGATTGCATTCAATTTGATAATAAAAGTAGCACTAAAAACAAAAATTATCAATGCAATAAGTTTTAAAGCGTCAAGTAATTGCCAATTCTACCTATCTTCACTCCCTCGGCAATGTTTGTTCTTTTAAAAAGCAATGATTAGAATTTTAATAAAACCAAAATATATGAAAGTGAATTTATACATTTTCTTTTTTCTTTGAGAATTTATAACAAAGTATTAAATACTATTTATTTATTAGATTGTTTATTTACAAAATAATTTTTAAAATGCAAATCAACTTGTTTTCATGAAATGGTAAATAATAAATAAATAAAAATAAATATTGCATTGTAGATGGTTTGATAATTATTTAATTTTTATTTTAATTTTTGAATAAAAAGATTTATTTTCATATTTATTTCTTTATAAAATGGTAAATAATAAATCTTTTTAAAAGTTAAATAATTTTTTATAAACTTGTAAATAAACATTGCCAAGGGAGGGAACATAGTTAAAATAACAGCAGTGTCAATGGAAAAACTGTCCTTTCGAAACATCATATTTTGCAGGCACAAAGGTCCATCTTTGCCATTTTTTTTTTTTTTTTTTTTTTTTTCTTGGTTTTGAATTTTCTCACCACCAGTTTTAATACCACAGTGTATAATAATCATGCTGATGAGATTTCGATGAAGGTGTTAATAATAATTTTAAAGTAATTTACTCACTCAAATTTATTTCGCTTTTCAGTTTTCTGTATTCTTCATAAGCTTACTGAGAGATTTTATTAAGTTATGCCTTAATTTCCGTTTTTATTATTGATCCAATTTGTTCTTTCCGCAATGAGTCTGTAGAACCCTGCAGACTTTCTCCCTCTTCCCTAAGTATACTGTGATGTGTTTAACATCTTTCCTAATTCCTAAGTATTTTACCTTCAATTGTTTTCTACTAATAACTTCATCAAAGTCTGATGAATATTTGGGGCTGGGTTCATCTTCCAGTGATGTTTCTCCAGAACAAAACTTTGCAATCCAATTTTGTACTTGCTGATCAGTTATGAACTCCCTTGACTATAAACACTTCATACTTTTCTAGATGTCCTATTCCCTGGCTTGAACTCCCATAACACATTGTGATGTAAGTGCACTTTCAATCCTTCCATTTTGTTGGTGCCAATCTTGACAGAGAATGACTGTAAAATATTTTCCCTCCTCCCCCTCTCCAATTTATAGGCAGAAGCACACAAATGCATGCTGGGATTTTTTTCCCAGCCAATAAAATAGGCTGGTTCTCAACTTCATATGACTCAGTCCCAATCTGTCTTGTCTTGAAGTCGGAACACTATGCTCACTTATCCGATTTTGCTCTTGTGTGTCAACCCCAATTCTTAGTTTGTGAACTTTTTTGCCACATCACTGTTGCTTTGCCTTATTACTGTTAATTTGCCTTACATATATTATTTGCTTGCTTTATATTATTTTTTGCTCTGTTCTTTTCTTTTTCTTGTTATTGTTTATTACAAATATTTTATCAATTCAGTTTATTGAGTAGTTCTGAAATTTATTTACATTTAACAATGGCCACTTATTCTACAATTTAGTCTTTAATCTGCTGTGTACACTGCTAATGCTATGCAAAAAACTAAGGGATGTTAGTGTTCTCCAAATTTATTCTTAATTGTCACATATGATTAGTAGTTTGGACAATACATTTGTTACTACAGTTGGTTTCCAAAAATGGAAATTACTTATGACTTGACCTAATATTAAAAGCACTAAAGCAATAACACTTTGTGGTTTAAAAAAAATAATAATTCTCTAAGTGCACATCACAATGACAACCAATAATGTTAAGTTAATGCCAGTAATGTTTCATTTTTTTCTTTTTTCCAGTACATCAAAGTTGGTGGAGAGATTGGTTGGGAGGCTAACAACACAGCCATTAAGAATTTTTCTATTGTGGCTGGTGACATTCTCTATTTCTCATACAGTGGAGATGATAAAGTAGCTTTATTACAAGACAAGGTAATTACTGTGATATTCTTTTTACATTTCACTATTAAAAAGGATTTAATTTAATTTACAAGCTTAATTAATAAACTATAATCAGTTGTGTACAATTAAATAATAAACTTTATATAAGCTGAAAAAAAACATTAATTCAGATACACTCCTGATCAAAAATTTAAGATCACTTGAAAAAATTTTTTAAAAGACTGTTTTTCATGGAAAAATTTTAAACATTTCTTATTTAAGGTTACTAATTTTATAATCTAAAAGGTTATGTAGACAAAAAATTATAATCCGAACATTTTGATGAGAAATTGACATTTTTATAAAATGAGACGTTTCACACTTGATCAAAATTATGAGACCAGAGACAAAAATTCTAAGAAATTATATGAAAAGTGTACAAAAACATTCAACAACCAAATTTAATAATGAGTTCTACCTCCACTGGTTTTGATGAATTCAAAAATTCTTTGGGGCATGCTAGAAATTAGCGTTTCCATTAAGTTGCAATAAATATTGCTCCAGCTTCTGAAGATAGCTTCAAAAAGTTCATTTTTTGTTGAATATTGTTTGCCATTTCCCCAAACAATTTCAATTGGGTGCAAGTCCGGTGAGCATGCAGGATGTCTCAAGAGATGGACCCCATTTTCTTGTAGAAATGTCAAGGTCCGGCATGCAGCGTGGATTGCAGCATTGTCCTGTTGGAATAACCATCCATCCCCACACAAACAATGGCCCTCCGTCACCAACGATGCTTTTTGCAGCATGCTAACATAACCAGCTGCTGTCTGACGACCCTGCACCACCTGGAGCTCCATCGTCCCTCTGTAAGAAAAGGGACCCCATACCATTAGGGATCCTCCACCACTATGACATGTGGAGAAAATTTCAAGAGGCATGTTTTTGTTATGCCAATATTGTTCGAAGCCATCAGAACCATCTAGATTTTTTCTCATCAGAAAACAGGACTTTCTTCCACTTCTCAATGTCCCATGTTTAGTATTCACGACCAAACTTTAAACAGTTCACTTTGTGACGTGGAAGCAGCCAAGGAATTTGTTTGTGCTTTTTATTTACCATGCCTTTTTGTTGTAAGTGTCATCTGATGGTTACTGTAGTGCAATCAGCATCTGTGGCTGCCTTAATTTGACTAGAAGAAAGTCCACTAGCTTTCACAACAACCTGTCTTATTTTCCTAGTCAATGTCAGAGAAATTTTTTTGGGTCTACCAGTAGACTTTGCATTTTCATAATTTGCACCGTCCTTTAGAAAGTTGCAAATCAGTTTTACTGCGATTTACCTTAGCTGCGATCACCCACTGTGACAAACCTTGATTATGGAAATCTAGAATTCAAGCATGCTCAACTTCGGTAAGTATTGTGAGACCGGAAACTACCTTCCAGGCCTATATTAAGTAGGCGACATAGCACTCTACAGAGAGTGATACAGAGAGTCTCGTACGACTACCAGTGTTGGACACTAACTTATAGTAAGCTCTGCTTACACTATCTCTGTAACCTGTTGTTAATATATCTTTCTTACATCTAATCCGTGTTCCGTGTTTTGCTTCTGTGGGCCCAACTTTGGCACCCACATCAGTGGCGACGAGGATTCTAGAAACGCACTCAAGGTGAAACCTAAATACCTTACCAATCCCACATCTGGGTCCACGAAGAATTCTAGAAACGCATTCACGTCGAAAAACCGCAATACCATGCCAGTCCCACAACAGCGGCGACAGAGAAGATTCGAGAATTTCGTTCTCACCATATCAATAGCGACAGTACTCAAAAAATACACAAACTCCACGCGTTCCCACAGCAGTGTTGAACGTGAAATTAAACTGGTATTAATACATTAGCGATTTAAAAGCTAAACACCCAGCGTCTACATATATTCCAATACCAAACGCCATTGACAAACTAGCGATTCGACATCTACGGAATATCAAAGTCTGTCCAATACGAGAACGATTTCTACACACCCACACACACAGAAAAAAAAAAACAGTTGTTTGTAAAAAAAACTGACAACACAAGATCAAGTATTACCATTATACTCAAGTTTTCAGAAAAAACTATCGAAAAATTTTTTATGTAACTGAGTTGAACTCGGGCATAAAATTATTCTCCCCTCAAATTCACTGAGGTGAGTTTTCTTCTTTTTGTACCTCTATAAAAAAAAATACATAAGTGTGGTAAAAAATTATTCAATTACGTTAAAATTAACGGAACCACGGAAAAAAAAGCTAAACACACATAATTAGTTTAGTTTAACTATTGTCTGTCCATATTTTTTTTTCGGTAAAAGAAAAAAAAATGGAACAAAAATCTATCAAGATTTTTTGTGTACCTCCTCTTAGTACACGTGTTTCAAAGCAACAACAAAAGCGCTGTCATTTTTAAATATGGAAGATTTGCAAAAAGTAGTTGCCCAAATATTAAAACTAAATTTGGACCAGCAACAAAAATTAGAAGAAAGACAACAACTATTTTTTAAACAGCAAATGGAATTCCAAAAAATTACGCTTCAGAATGCTGAACTACAACAGAAACAACTTAAAGAATTTCTCGTAAATGCATTAAAAGGCTCAAACTCTGAAAAAGATACAATATTCTCCCAGAGTACAATTTACAATTCAATAGAAACCTTTGAATACGTACCAGAGGAAGACAAAACGTTCCAGGCTTTTTACAGATGCTACAAAGATATTTTCAACGTAGACTGTGAACAATGGCCCAGTAAAAAAAAGGTATGTCTTCTATTAAGAAAACTGGGAACTACAGAACATAGTAGGTTCGTGGACTTCATACTACCCAAGAAAACGACTGACTTGGATTTTTCAGAGACGATTAAGCTCCTATCGGAATTATTCGGGCCTAACACAACCTTGTTCCACAAACGTTGGAAATGCCTGAACACAGTCAAAGACAACCAGCAAGATTTTCTAACGTTTGCAGCATCGGTGAACAAGCTATGTAATGATTTTAAACTAGCCGAACTGACTGCCGATGATTTTAAGTGCTTAATTTTCGCACAAGGTCTAGTATCTGCAGAAGACACCGAAGTCAGACGACAGGTACTGACTAAGCTTGAGAACGAACAAGGATTGACTCTCCAAAAACTGGCAGAGGACTGTCAAAGAGTAATATCTGTAAAGCGTGACTCAAACACTATCGAGGAATCAGGTGTGACTCAGATTAATAAAATCAGAAGCAAGTCTACCTCCTATTCCCCTCAAAAAGACAAAAGGCAAATCTCATGTCCTAAATTCCGCAGTAACCAAAACTCAAATAGGTTAAAGAAACCGCCCGGACCATGTTACCATTGTGGTAAACGGCATTGGATGAAATTCTGTCCAGCTAAGAACAAAAAATATTGCAAAAATTGCAATAAAAGTGGGCATACTTTAACTTCATGCTGGTACGCCAACAGAACGAGAAAACCCAAAAATAAAATTAGGCAAGCTCAATCTGACAATATTGTTGATAGGAATTTAAGAAAATATGTAACAGTGGATATTTTCAATAAGTCCATTAAATTCCAGCTTGACTTGGGTTCTGATATTTCAACTATTAACTGGCGTACTTGGCGAAAATTGAACAAGCCGACCTTATTAAAAACGGATAAAACAGCAAAATCCATAACTGGCGAAAATATTAACATTTTAGGCGAGGTAATACTTACAGTAACACTAAATGGAGTTACCAAAAAGCTCAAAGCCTACGTATTAAAAACTTCAGAAAACTTATTTGGAACTGATTGGATAGAAAAATTCAATCTTTGGGATTGCCCAATGAGTACATTTTGTCGCAAGATACAAAGTACAACGTCCAATTTGGTAAATCTAAAAAAGGAACTCGAACAACAATTTCCCCAGGTTTTTTCTGGCAGCCTTGGGAAATGTACTAAAATGAAAGCTAAGTTCAAGGTGAAGTACAGTGCACAACTGGTATTCAAAAAGAAACGGAATGTCCCTTTCGCTGCTCTAGAGCAAATCAACAAAGAGTTAGATAGACTCGAACAAGCAGGTATTCTGTCAAAAACAGATTTCAGCGAGTGGGCAGCACCTACATTCTACGTAAAAAAGAAGTCCAATCAAATACGAGTATGCGCAGATTTTTCCACAGGGTTAAACGATGCCTTGCAAGATCACCGCTATCCTCTCCCAAGCCCTGAAGAAATTTTCAATAAACTCAATGGTGGCAAATTTTTTTCTAAAATCGACCTCTCGAACGCATACCTTCAGATAGAAGTGGAAGAACAAAGTTCCAAATTGCTCTGCATAAACACCCATAGAGGGTTGTACAAATACAACAGGCTGGCTTTTGGAGTAAAGGTTGCGCCTGCAATTTTTCAGCAGGTCATGGATGCCATGTTGGGCGATCTTGACCACACAACAGCCTATTTGGATGATATACTAATTACTAGTAAAACTACGGCAGAGCACCGGAACCATATAATAAACGTATTCGAAAAGATACAAGAATACAGATTTAAGGTTAAGGAGGCAAAGTGTGACTTTTTCTTACCAGAGATTAAATACTTAGGACACATCATAAATAAAGATGGTCGTCGGCCGGATCCAGAAAGCCAACGCGATCAGAAACATGCCGGCCCCAGATAACGTTCAAGCATTACAAAGCTTCCTCGGCTAATTTTTACGAAGGGTTCATTAAGAACATGCAAAATTTGAGAGGGCCTCTAAACCAACTTTTAAAAAAGGACAAACCATGGTCATGGACCCCGGAATGCCAAGACGCATTCGAGAAGATCAAGAAAACTCTTACTTCAGACCTCTCCCTCACACATTACGACCCTAGTCTAAACATCATAGTCGCAAGTGATGCAAGCTCGTACGACATTGGTGCTTGCATTTTGCATAAACTGCCAGATGGTTCGTGAAAAGCTGTGGCTCACGCATCAAGATCTCTACTTCCAGCTGAGAAACAATAAATCCCAAGAGGAAAAAGTATTAACAGTTTTATTTTTTCTCTCCTTTTCAAAAAGAAAACTCTTTGGAAGGGGGGGTATTGTGAGACCGGAAACTACCAACACAATAGACTCTTCCAGGCCTATATTAAGTAGGCGACATAGCACTCTACGAGACAGTGATGGAGAGTGACACAGAGAGACAGTGAGAGTCTAGTACGACTACCAGTGTTGGACACTAACTTATAGTAATCTCTGCTTACACTATCTCTGTAACCTGTTGTTAATATATCTTTCTTACTTCTAATCCGTGTTCCGTGTTTTACTTCTGTGGGCCCAACTTTGGCACCCACATCAGTAAGTTTCTTTCCTTTAGGCATGGTGACACCTTTACACAGTGATTGCTAATCTCTAACTGAACTAAAAGCATTGGAATTACCCTAGATCTAACAATTTATGCCCCCTGGTCTTATAATTTTGATCAAGTGTAAAACGCCTCATTTTATAAAAATGTCCATTTCTGAATAAATTGATCAGATTATAGAATTAGTAAACTTAAGTAAGAAAAAGTTTATAATGTATCCATGACAAACAGTCTCTTATAAAAAAAATTTCAAGTGGTCTTAAATTTTTGATTGGGTGTGTATTTATGAGATCATTTTGTTTACTAAGCTTGGCTTAGTCTGGTACAAGGCCATAGAAATTGGAAGACTGAGTTATGTTAATCTTTTGAATAAGGAAGAGTTGTTGGCTTGTCTTGAAAATCATCATTTGAAATCCTGGCCTTGAATATTGCTTGCTGGCACTATTGGGAAATACAGCCATTGGTTCCAAAACATGTTCAGGCCTTTAATCTATTTTGTTTTTATTATTACTACAATGTTTCACTGTAAACCTTTCTCAGGTGTTATATGTGTATAAAAGGAGGGTTTTTTGGTTTGTTTTTTTGTTTTTTTTAACAGATCATCTCTACCAACCTTTTATTTTAGTTTTGGAAACAGAAGAAAAAAATATCAATGTAAAAGACAGAAAGCAGTTGACCCTCTGAAAGTCAAATGCCAGGAAGATAAGCAGTTTATATCCAATGGTGAAATAAACAAATCTGGTCTGGGTAGAAAAGTAGATCAGATTCTACTAATAATGGCCTGTAGGACACTCTTGCTAATTACCACTTTAAGTTTGCATAGCCTTTTGGGTGATGAATTGTTTTCCACTCTACAACCCCTTTCCCATATATAAAACATTACTAGCCTCTCATTACTTTATTGCTATTTTCATAAGAGATGTTTGGATGAATTCCTTGGCTCCACTAGTTCAGACTTTCACAGCTAGGACCCACCATACACTGAGTTTTGTTCTTTCATCTCAACCAAGGGACACCAGCTTAGGATAAAAAGTGTTAAGGATTTAATATTGAAGCACACACACACACACACACACATATATATATATATATATATATATATATATATATATATATATATATCATTCTGATCTGATTAAGGCCATGTAAAGATGACGAAACATGTAATCAAATCAATAAAACCGTCTTCTATTTTGTCAAATCTTGTCTCTTTTTAAGTTTCTTTATGGTCAGCTTATACAGCTCCAGAAAGTACCAGACTCTTCCTGCAATACTTTATCTTTACAAGAGTCAGATCTGACCAAAAATGGAATATTGTAGAGATATAAAGCTGGTGCTGTTCCATTGTCACTTTGCAGCTATGATAGAGTTCAGTCATTTATGCAGCCTTGTGTTTCAATGACCTTTGTTCCACCTTATAGCCTCATTCTTCACAAATTCAAGGAGGCAAAAATATTGCTACTCTATTGCAATTTCCATGGCAAATGTTCATGCATTCTCCATTCTTTAGTTTCCCTCAGTCCAGACATTTACAGCTGAGACTCACCATGTTAGACTCATGGAGTCAAACCAATCCCCATTCCTTTTGTAAAGAGGAAGTTCTCCTCAGGCAGGGTTTTCCCAAAAACTGCTTCTTTGTACAACAAACTTCCACATGGATGGTTCCTCAAAAACTAAAATCTTAACTTCTTCAAGTCATGAGTCAGTTGTAATCTATCCTCCATATCCTCAGTTCCAACTTCTTCCTCTTACATTCCTCTCCTGTGTCTCTACCTTGAGTGGCTTTTAACCATTGTAGTAAGTGAACATCAGTTAAAAAAAGAAATTCAAGATCTGTTTTCATAAAGAATTTATATCCAAGAATATTATTAAATGTTATCACATATGTCATATTGAGTGCAATAACTTTTGTGATTTTGTGACTCACACCATGTGCAACTTACCTTTGTGTTTAAATGTCTACTGTTATTTTTTTTTGTTATTTTTTACCTGCTGTTCCTGTGTCAAGTTCATAAACACCCCCAACCATTGCACCTCCCCAGCCTATATGTGCTTTTCCTCTCCCTTCAATAGGAACATTTCCAGACTTGCAACTTCCAAGGAGAACAACAGATTGGTCACACATTGCTTACTCATAGCAATAAGAATTCTATCCAACACACATTCAACACCCCAGGAACATTTTTCATTGCCTCACAAATCGCCTGCAACCATACCCCACCACTTAAATTTATCCTCACTGTTGTGGGTAAGTAACAACCTCCTCCTCTTCCTCCTACTCTTCCTCACTTCAGATTTCCTTTTGAAACTTCCTCAAGATTGATAACTCTTTTATTATTTTTCAGTGCTTTTCTAACTCTTTAGTTTCTTCTTTTGGGAACCATTTTGCTGACAGCTCCTTTAGTTGCATATCAAACACAATAATCAAGATTTAAATAAATTTTTTTTTTTTTTTTTTTTTTCTTTGACTCTACAAAATTATTTCAAATCAATTATCCAGACTTCTACTTTTTCTTAAAAACTTTTTTTAGCAAACCTGAAAAAATGGATTGTCAAAAGGATGTTTTTTTTTGTTTGTTTTTTTCTTTTAACACAACTATTATTTTAACTACTTTCTCTCCTCAGCAATATTTACTGTTTTAAAAAGCAATTATTAGAATTGTAATGAAACCTAAAAATATGAAAATAAGTTTATACATTTTCTTTGTTGTGAATTGACAAAAAAAAATATTAATAAACATTTTATTTATTTATTAAATTGTTTATTTAATATATTATTTATTGGAGTGTTTGGCAAACATTGGCTAATTGCCAATTTGTTTTGAACTTTATAAAATGATAAATAATAAGGATTTCCTTATAGTTGGTTCACATATTTTAATTATTTATTAAATATTAATTTATGAATAAAAAAATTGTTTTCATATTTATTTATTTATAAATTGGTAAATGATAAATATTGCATTGCATTAGTTTTAATTGTGTTAATTTTTAGAATATTGCAAAATATAAAATTATTTTTTTAAATAAAGAATCTAAATAATGTTTATTTTTTTTGTCAATAAGAAAAAGAAAATGTATAAATTCAATTTCAAGTTTTAAGTTTTATTATAATTCTAATCATCCCTTAAAAAATAAACATTGCTGAGGCGTGAAGGTAGTTAAAATAATAGCAGTGTCAAGGAAAAAACAGTCCTTTTGACATTCCTTTTTTTTTTTGCATGCACAAAGGTCTAAGTTTGTAAATTTTTTTTTTTTTTTTTTTTTGCATCTATTCAGTGATAGTTAACTCTTCAATTTCATTTAGATTATGAGTGACATTTTCTTATTTGGAATGTTAGTAACACTATAAGTACAATCACTATAAAAAATTTCAACCATTAGAACTTCATCAGACTTGTTTATGTTGTGTGACTACATACGCGCATGAATGAGAGACACTGGTAATTTTTTTTTTTTTTTTTTTTTATGTGTTCTGGGTATATAATATATTTGATTTCATTTAAATTCTTTTTCTTTTTCTTTCCATCACTTTTGTTATTAAATATGCCACATTTTGATAAGAGAAGATCTGCCAAGAAAGGTGAAATGTTGTAAGAACCTGGATGCTTACATTTCATCATTCTTGACAGATCTTCTCTTATCACAATGTGGAATATTTAATAATAAAGGTGATGGAAAGAAAAACAATCTAAATGAAATCAGCTAGACTTATAGACCCAAAAACACAAAAATAAAATATTTAAATTTAAAATTCCCAGCAGCCCTTGTTCATGTGCATGTTTTGTCCCACTGATATAAACAAATTTAGTCTGAAGTCCTAAAGGATAAAATGCATCACATAAAAACTTGTTCTTGATATATAAAAATTTATATTGTTATTCCATAATTTATGGGTTCATTTAATATTTCTTCAGTCAGATTTATTCCTTGCTGATGAGAATATATTTTGAATAATTTCTCCTTGTTGCTTTGTTTATCAAACTCAACATAAAACTCATGATTTTTTTTTCTCTCCCCAGAGGATGCTCCTGCTAACAAGAAATTTTCAAAATCCCAATGTGAGGATTCTGCTTACTTACTATGGCGCCAAGCTGAATTGAATAAATACAAGGGAGTTGATGGTGTTGGTGCCTCACTTGGTGGTGTTGTGGTTGGTCTACTCATTTTGTCTGTAATTTTGTTATGGGATTGCCATATTAATTCTGAGTCTTTAGGCAGCAATGGTTTTGAGAGGTTCTGACTCACAGACCCCATAACTATCTGCAATTACACACTGCTGCGTTTAACTGGTTACCATTTAGATGCCGTTGGACTGCTCCAAAATAGCCATGATGTCAGTGAGTGATTGATGAAGCCGTCAATTTTGGATGGCTTTTAACTTACTGTTGTCAAAGAACTTTATCTTCAAAATTATTTTTACATTCTAAAGTCAAATGAACTTGCTTTTAAAAAGATCAAAGGAAAATACCTTTTGTATATAAAGTGTTGTTTTCCTCAAAATTCAAACTGTTGGAGATTTCTAAGAGATATATTGTATGTGTTGATATACAAGTTGAATTTTTTTTTTTTTTTTTTTTTTTCAAACATAAAACTTCAAAAAATAAAGGGGGTCATATCACTCAGACCTTCTGATGGTGCAGCCTTATTTTTTTCAGAGAAGAGAGGCTTAATCAACTTAAATATAAATTAACATCTCAGAATTCTAAAGGTCAACCTATATGCTAGCATTAGTATTTATTCAGTCTATAAATAGTAAACAATCACCAAATTTAAAGATGCTATCCAAAATTGTCAGAATGTATACATGCACACTCTTAGGAACTGGTTAAACACAAACGAAATAACCAAATCTAGATGTAGATGTACTGATTCAAAAATGACTATTTTTTTCTGGTTTCCAATGAAAATAGCTTCAATGAATTTATTAAAGAAAATATAAATATTGATATCATCATTTATAACAAAGTTGTTCATTCATATATTCAAAGGGTGATTGTCCTTTAGTTCTTAAACTTATTTCATTGTTGATATAATTTTAATGAAAATAACTTTGATAATTCTGTTCTTTAGCAAAATGTTTTTCTTATGCCTTTTCATTAAAATAGGGAATTATTTTCTGTTTTATTCATATCAAATTGTTAACTACCTCATATTTAAATTTACTTGAACTCTAAGAATTTCTTTAAAAGAATTCAAATCTTTAAACAAATTCTTTGGAGTGGCGTACAAAAAAAACTCATTTTGACCCTCTTGATAACTGCTATTTGTTGGATAAACAATTTTTTTTTATCTTTGACATTTTTTATAATCTTGATTATGACAAAATTTGTTTCTTGCAATTCTAGAGAAGAAAATTTAACTCTGAAATTTATATATTCAAATTTGAATTAAGATTTATAAAATTTCTTTCTATTATTGTTAAGATAGAAATACAAAGTAAAAAAACTTATTTACTGTTAATAAAACCATTTATAAAGACTAATTATAATTAGTTTGCATGCATTAACAATTTGTTAAAATGTTTCATATCGATTAGGTTTTATTTTAAACTAAAGTCCAATTAATTTAATTAAATAAATTGAAGACTTTGATCTCATTATGGAAGTAATTGCATTTTTCAAAAATGTATCATTGGTGCTGTTGCTTATTTCAAATTGCAACCAATTTTTAATACATCCTAAATCTAACAAAATATCAGATTTTTTTTTTTTTTTTTTTTTTTTTTTTTAAGGGCTTATTGGTTGGAATGAGAAATTTGCAACATTGTTTTATATTTACAGAATATTTCATATAATTTCTGCTTTAGCACGGTTGCTTCCAAACCTGTTGATACAAATTCCCACAGCTTACGACCACATCATGTTGAAACATTGGTCCCTGTATGATCACCAAAGTTAAGTAATGTTGAGCCTGGTTGGTACCTAGATGGGTGACCACTTGGGAAATTGATTTTTTTTTTTTTTTCTCAAAGGAAATAATTAAACTCATTAAATTAATTTTTGTTTTAAATCTTCATTTTGGAAATTCCTACAGCCTAAGAAATACATTCCAAATTCATTTGAAGACAAAGCTTCAATGTCATTGTCTTTTCAAAATGATAACAAATTGTAAATAGGTCATTACCAAATAATTCTAACATTAGTTAGAATAAATAACAAAATTTAATTCAATTATATATGCTATAGGCGGTAAGAAATTTATAAATGATGGTCTCTTAAAATACGTTTCTCAATCACAAAACTCATTACCTTTCTAATAGTTGGTTTCTTTTTCATTCCTTAAACCAATACAAAAAATCATTTTTTTATTTCAAAACCAAATATGAAATTGATTTTCATTTGAAACATTTTCCTTCCTTTCTTAATTTAAAAGCAAAATACATCAAATTTAGACCTGAATACAGTTTTCTTTTATTGAGTACAATTTTCTTAATACAACTTTGATTTAACAGCCGTGATTTTTATCTCCTCATCAAAAAAATAGAAACTCTCAAAATAGGTTTCACATTGAGAAAACCTACTTTCTTTTTCTTTTTCTTTTTTTAAATTAAAACATTTATTAAATATATTATTAATACTGGCCATTTAATCTGAAGTGTATAAAATAATACATGAATTTCCCCCACTCCGGGCTACAGTTGTGAAATTTTTATATGAATTACCTCCCCTGAAGATTCAAATTCGTTTATCATTTGCTCCTTGAAAGAGATAACAAAACTTCGTTTGCTTTTAAGAAAACAGAAGATTATAAATTTAAGTTTTTCTTATTAATCTGTCTGAAAAGTTTGTTTAATTTCAAATTGGACATTCCACTTTTCAAATAAGCCAGATTAATTTTCCTTTTTACAAAATATGCTGACATATACACCAATGGAAACGATTCATTAATGTGCATTTTATTTTTGTTTTAATTGATTTATGTTAGCCCTTGAAATTCAAATCAGTTTTACTTTAGCCAGACTTAACTTCTCTCGAGTAAACTGTTCTTCTTTTTCTCTAAACAGAAATAAACATTGTTTCATCTTAGAGACAATATTTAATTTTTAATATGGAAATTTTAAAAAATGGACAAAAACTTTTAGATGTTCATCTGATTACTTGCCTGTGTTACGAGGATTAAAGAGTTTTTTTTTTGTTTTTTTTTTTTTGTTTTTTTTGTTTAAATACTTGAATAAAAAAAGAATTTATTGGGGTAGGGGTATTTCAAATATCAATTTTTTTTCTAACAAAAAATGTTTGCTAAACTGAATTATTTTCACAGCCTTCAATTAACTTACTTTATATATATATATATATATATATATATATATATTGTTTGTTACTACAGCTTTTAACAATCAATTCAAAGTTGCTTTTTTTAAATTTAAAACTACTTAAACTCATTCATTCCTAAGCCCATATCTGCACTTTTTTTCTACTTTTGATTTAAGATGAATAGCTTTTGTTTTGACAAGTTATTTGATCAGTTCTTAATGAATCCTCTTTGTGTTGCATTTTATTAACTTTATATGCAAGTAAAGACCATTTATTTAAATTATCAATTCTTTAAAATTATTTTTAATGACACTTAAGGAATTATGATCAATGTTTAAATATTACCCTGATGTTAAAAAGGATTTCTTTTATATATTTATTCTTATCATGTTTTAACTTTTGGGATTTTAGAAATGAAGAATAAATCGCAGTTTAAACATTCCATGGAGTGTAAAAAAAACAAAAACAATAATAATAATTCTGGTTGAACTACAATTGAAATAATAAAATTTTTAATAAAACAAAAGCAGATTTCATAAAAACTTGTCCATTAAATATCTAGGATGTTAATTTCAATTTAGCCTTATTAATATTCATTATCCCAACAATGGGATGGTGAGCATTAATGTGTTTTCAGAAGAAATCTATAATTAATACCAAATTAAATATTTTATTTCAATTCTTCTAATCAATACTAGATTTTATGGTGGACAATAATGAGTTACTAGTTTTCTTTTGTAGCAAAAGCATTGACAATGCTTTGAAATATTTTGCATTGTGTTAATGAGTTAATATTTAAATGTCATTTACATTTTCTTAAAAATGTCAATTACGACAAACGTTCTTCTTTGCACAAGCTGAAGCAAATCTTTGAACATAATTATTCAACTTCTTCGATTTTATTTGTAGGCTGCAAAATGCTTTTCAAAAATGGATACTTATTAACATGGTAGCTAACTTTAATATCAACCCTCCAACATTTTTTTCATGTCGCATGTTAAAATGGTCTATTCTTTGTGTGTGGAAACAGGACAATCAGCTATTAAAGAACTTCCATTTCCATTATTTTAACAGAGGGTTTCATTCCATTAACTAAATACACATGTCTGTCATAATAAGAATTGTTGCACTTGTAGATATTGTCAGTGGCGGACTGGGTCTAATAAATATTGGTTGCCAGAAGACAAAGGGGGTCCACAATGCTATCATTTAATTTTCATAACAAATCAAATTTTCAAAAGTACACATGCAAAAAAAGGGGCTACAATTAAGATATTTTTTTGTGGAAAAAACTGTGTATTTCTTAGTAATTATAGTGTGAATGTACTGTACATATTACTGGCAGTAGATACCAAATGTAAATACAAAATGTTATAATTTAATTTTTTATTTAATTTTAAGTAATTAGCTGATATTTTTAAATACTTTACTGCACAATTTACACATTAATAGTTCAAAAGCACAATAGAGCATTGCATTTAGTCCACCATATTTTGTGTTCACAAGATAATTGTTTGAATCCAATAATTGCTTCTGCAAACAATTCATCTAACAATTCCTTTCCAATGGATAGCAACATGTCTGATTCCAAATTCTCAACAGACAGTAAATTTCTTAACCTTGTTTTTATGATCTTTAGCTTTGAAAATGTCCTTTCACATTGGTCTTGAGTAACTGATAGTGAGCAGATGACTTTATAAAGTTCTTATTCCTTTTTATTACTAAAGACCTTGTCTGTTTTTGTTTATTTATTGCATTTATTTGATATAGGAAGCTCACTCCATCAGGGACCCACTTGCCATCAGGCAAGCTGGCACACTGGCCAGTCTGCCACTGGATATTGTTCACTTGTAGAATAAGAAAATGGGAAACATAACTACATTTCAAATTCTTTAATCCAAATCAGAGAAAACATCTTATATTCTGAAGAAAAGTATAATCCTATTCAAATATTTTTACAAGTTATTTTCTCAAATCTGTGATACAAATTTTAACTAAATACATGAGAATAAGTTATTAACATGAATGACAGTATGTTGTTGTCTAATAGATACTAATGTTTAAGTAATGAAGAAATCTCACAGCAAGAACATTGTACAATGTTTAACCTTCGTGCCTACAAAAAATGTGTATGCCAAAAGAACAGTTATTCTTTTGATAGCACTATTACTGAATATACTTTTGACTCTCTTGGCAATTTTTATTTTTTTTAAAAAGCAATGATTAGAATTTTAATAAAACTTAAACACATGAAAATGGATTTATACATTTTCTTTATTCTTGACAACAAAGATATTAAACTATATTTATTAAATTAAATAAAAAATTTGTTTTCATAGTTATTTATAAAATGGTAAATAATAAATATTGCATTGTAGTTGGTTTACATATTTTGATAATTTTTTATAAATTTTTAAATAAAAATATTTCTTTTCAAATTTATTTCTTTATGAAATAATAAATTTGAAATTTTTATAAATGGTAAATAATAAATATAGGATTATAAAGATTATACATTGGCAAACATTGTTTTTAAAATAGGAGAAAATTTTATATACAAAAATGATATCAGTTAGAAAAGGCTGAATAATTAAGATATATTGTCTCTGGTATATTTGTAATCCTTTCTTAACAATTCCTAGGGATCTTCTGTCAATGGGTTTCAGATTAAGCTATTGCTATAGGGAAAATGATAACACAAAACTAATTATGATTAAAACAACAGGAAGAGCAAAATATGGTTTACATTACCATAAAGTTATAATATCAAAGTTAGCAAATAAATGTAAAAACAAACAAACAAAAATATCAAAGTTTATTCCTCACTCATCAGCTCAAACCAGCATTCTTTTTTTAAATATTATTCACTTCTCAAAATTACCACTTTACAGTAATATAAAACTATTTTTGTTATTCTTTCTCTTTGTTTTAATATAATATGTTTTCATTGCAATTAAATCCTTTAAAAATATCTAAAGATAAAACTATTCATAAAATCAGACTTCATTGCTTTAAATTAACATTTTTATTTTTATTTTTCTCTTTAAATTTTGTTATCCACTCCCCCTCACCCTTTTATTGGTTTAATTAAAGAAAACAAAAAATAAGATTTAATTGTTGCTTGATAGATTTTTTTTTTTTATTTGTTTACTCCAAGTGCCTTAGAGCTTTATTGTTTCTTTTTTTTAATTGATTTAGTAATTACCTAAGTCATTCAGTCAGTTTGCAATCTTTTGTACTTGGGGAAAATTAATTTAAAACATTAAAAATAAACAGCAATAGTTAAGTTTTCTCTTTATTTTAAATAGAATTTATTTATAGGGAGGTTTTCTGCCAAAATATTTCTGGAAGTGACTTTTATAAATAACATGAACGTTTTATGAATGTCAAATCTATTCAAAGAAGATAACATCTTTCTTGTTCATTAGTAATTGACCAACAATCTTTGGATCTATTCTCTTACAATGGATAGCAATGAAACTTACTGAAGCATATTTTTAACAACTGAATGCCCTTCTTGCCGCAAAACCCAACAATCTTCATCTATCCAACATAGGTACTAAGGTATTTTGCTTTCCCTCTTTCTACCAATATGGAATTAATCCACTAATTATCATTCTATGTGATTTTTATCTGTTTGCTTAGCAATTTTTTATTCAATGCTTAAGTTAAGCAATATTCCAACTTGTCAATATAAAATAAGGAACCACTGGTTGCTCCTTCATATTTTGAGTGAAAAATGAAAATATTGATTTTAAATTTCATTATTGTGAGCACCAATTCAGTGGGTGGAATGACACAGCCAGATATCAAAGCAGAGTACATTTAATTTTCAGTAAGCACTCTTGAAGTGTTAGCCTTGTGCTTGTACTTAGTCCAATTCAGTCAATGTCAAAGTAAAAAATTTTTTTTTTTTTTACTGCCATGATCTGGACAAGTGATTGCAGTATTTAAGAATTTATTTTTCACATGTGAAAAAAGGTTTCCATTATTAGAAACTTTTGTTCCAATATACATACATACATATATATATATATATATATATATATAAATTTTTTTCTTTTTTTTTTTTTTTTTTTTTTTTTTTTTTTTTGAGAGAAATTGCTGCTAAAAAAATTATTGAACTTCAATTAAGGAGAATTTGAATTCAAATATTCCAACTTAATCAGGATAATGATGTCATTGTCAGCATGCAATGTACCAGAGGAATCAAACTTAAATCCCATAAATATAATCATTTTAATTAACTCTTTGTATTCAGAAGCATTTGCAGTCATGTTTTGTTTTTAGTTCTCTTCTTTTTTTTTTCCTTTTTTTTTTTTTTTAAGAAAAAAGAAAGAAATTTAAATCGATTCTGTTGTTTGCCTACAGTAATGGAAGAGTTATCTCCCTTGATGTCATTCAAAATATATACAGCGCAAACCAATTGTTTTTTCTACACTTTATTTTTCTTGTTCCGACACATTTTTCAAACACCAGCAATAATGACTGTTTATACAATCAATGAATGTCTTTTTTAGATATTCATTTTAGACTAGAAAGAAAAGATAATCAAATGCCACAAATTAGTTTTTGCTATCAATGAAAATTTTGTTATAATTAAGTATAATTTAAAGGAAAACTCACAGTGGCTATTTTGTAAAACACAATGCTGGATTACTTGTAACTTTCATATATAATTTTAAAGGAAAATTTCTTTTCACCTGTGTTCAAAAATGTTTTTGTCTTTTTCCTATTTGTTTATTTCCACCATATCATTGTATTATTTGATCTCAAAGGGCCTCCACAAGGTGTTGCAATATTTGGTTACTTTTCTGTACAGAGGTAAATTTATTTTGTTGACAGTCGTCATTATCACAGAAAAATAGTTGATAAAAAAGTGAGCTTGTTTTTTTAATATCATTGTGTATGATTCATAAATAATTTACAGTTTGCATTGGTTTATCTTCTTTTAGTCTATACTAGTTTATCCCTTTCCACTAAAAAAAAATTCTATTGTCACATATAAGAAAGAATTAAAGAATTATGCTTTTTAAATCATTAAAGGTAAAAAATATCGAAAGAAAGCTAACATGAAAGCAAGTAATAGATCTAAACAATAATTTTGAAAAGTGAAAATTTCACTGAAATATATTGGAAAATGTCCAATGCTTTCATCCAAAACCAAGAAAATATAAACTTTAAGGAAAATGGTTACAATATATAGAAAACTGATGCCAGGAAAATATGGGTTACATTGTTTCAATTTATGATAGCATAGGTCAGCTAATATTAAAACCTATCCTCCTAGTGTCAGTTTAAACTGATGCCTCCTCGCCATACATCTAAACTATAATTATATATGATTATTTGATGTTTATATAATACCATAGACCCAACTGTCGATTTTACTTGATATTTTCAACTGAATTGCAACAGAGGTATGCAAACACTTGTCATAGAGTTCTTCCTTACTCAGAAAAGACTCTGGAAACTAAGAAAGTGACAATTTAACTGGTTTTGTTCTAAAAATTCCAAGTTTTCATCTGAAATCAAGAAAATATGAACTTTCAGAAAAATTATCATAATATACAGAAGGAAAAGGAAGTGTCAGTTTAAACTAACACCAGGAGAATATGGACTGACTTAAGTTAGAAAACTTCTTATTTAAAATGGAAATGATAGAAAATTTTGTTTATATATATATGTGTGTGTCTAACCACTCTGGAACAAACACCAATAACACAATACAGCATCTTTTGACGGACCATGCTGAAGGCAGCAAAGTTTTGATGCCATGAGTTTTCCTTCTGAACTATTGAAGAAAGGTGTCTTGGGTGCATCAAGGATTTTTGTGCTCAGCTATAAAGACATGCTAAAGAGTAACCTCTCAGCTGTCCATGTGTCTCATACTAATTTTGAGCAAGTTGTTCTGGACAGAAATAACTGAACCTATTTGTGCCAGATTAGTATCAGAAATTTCAAAAATTAGTCATCAGCAAATATTCCTGCTATATCCCAAAATCTTCACTGTTGCACAATATGTGGACTTGTAAGCAGGCCACTAGTGGGACTGAAGTGTCATGTACATAAAAACTGAATGATGTTGTTGGATCCTTATATGTCAAAATTGACAGGAATCTATTTTGTGTATGTGTGTAATATATATGTATGTGTGTGTGTGTGTATATAAAAAATGGACACTGTTAGATCAATGTCCACTTTTATATCTGAAAACTATATCATATATAGATAGATAGATAGATAAACCTAGTTTTATCTAGAATGACATATTTTTAGTAGATTTGCTATGAAGTAGCCGATAATGCTTAGTCTTACTTCTTTATCATTTCACTTTAATAATTTGTTATGTCTCTAAATAGAGAATTAAGAAACATGCTACAAAGCATATTTAAGACACATGATGCATTCTCTGGAAGGCATTTTTAAAAATCCTCTCTGAGAATTGAACCAAAAGTATAGTGTGATATTTTGATAAAAAAATCCAACCAGTCCATGAAGTGGCAAACACAGACCTTTGTATTAATAAGTTTATTATTATTATTATTATTATTATTATTATTATTGTGAGTACATTACCTTTTACCAAACTCAAATAATTTTACCAAATTCAATAAATATTAAACTACAAATAAGCTTTAAAATGTATGAATCTTACACAGTGAAAAATGAAACTATTAACATTTTCAAAATTTCAATAAGCTCAGCACTGTGAGAAATTACTGCTGTTAATTTTGTTATATTTTCTTTTACACCCCAGGAAATTATTTTTAAGCAGTTTATCTTTGTCTGTTTTTTTTGGGATAAGAATTTTGTATTATTATTCAGTATTATTTTCTATTTTGTAATTGTATTAATATTTTATTTCTGAGTAAAATATGTTTTACCTTATAAAGTGAATGAAATAAATACAACATAATTTAGTCTGAAAAAGATGAAGAACTGTACAAACACTGTCCCATAATAGTTGTTACATTTAATGTATGAAATATGCAGGCAAATGTAACAAGTATTATGGGACAAAGTAATATTTGTATAATTTTAAGTCATTATGATTTCAAAAGTTGTTCAAACCATTAAACTCTTTGTTTCTACAATTCTTGTGACTCTGGGAATGAGCTGACCAGATTGGTTATCATTTCCAACCTGTCAAAGCACTAGTTTTTGGGTGTTTTTTTTGTTTTTGTTTTTTGTTTTAAATTAAGACTTTTTTCTTTCCTTTTAAAGTATATATTTAACAAGTCTGTAGAAAATTTGTTTACCACAAAGAATTTCAGTCATTCAAACAGTTCTGAGAATTTATTCATCTACCTTTTATTTTTTTATGTTAAA